>JAHWFP010071324.1:16976-59590 GCA_023313725.1 Lithobius niger
ACCTGTTTTACAGTATACTGCTCATTGCCAAAATTTGACATAAGTTTATGTTTTCGAATGTGCTTACCATAGTGAGCTTGTTGCCTCTTATCTGCATATGCTTCTCGTCCGCTTTTCTAGCATAATCAATTTTAATTGCTTCAGTGACAATTTGGATCTTCACATTTGTGATCAACTTGTAGAAATTTTGTTTGACAGTATATCTGTAAATTATCTCCGACGGCATCATCAAACAATGCGGCGTTGGTCTGGAAATTTTTTAAAATTGTTGGCGGAGCGAGAGAAGCGTAGCCTATAACTGACACCAAATTTCAAAATGTTGGTTGGTTCGTTCGTTGGTCCGTTTTTTTTTAATCTGGGTGGAGCCCAAACGAAAGGTCGGATTGAAATGAAATTTGGTACATCGCTTGATACCCACTAAAGTATTGCTGAGCTAATATTTGCCGTAAATCGAACAATTATTATGGAAGAAATTACAAATTTTCGAATTAATTTCTAACACTCACCATTGTAAATTTAAAATCCTGAATCCTGCTGTAGTTTGATTGCTTCAAGAAAAAGTTAAGTAGCATTTCATTTATATGATTTTTTCCATGATTTTATGTGGAACATAGGTTAAGGATATTTGGTGGCAATTGATTGGTTCTGCAGGATTGCCTTTTTTTTTAAATAGCTACTGTTGCCCTTTTCCACATGGAAGGGAGTTTTGCATTAGTAAACGAAAGCAGCCATCAGGCCTAAGAGAGTAGCAGTTTTTAAGGGACTGTAGCATAAGTTAAACCTTTCGTATTACTACATGTTGGGATACTTGTAATTAATGGTGCAGTGGCAGGACTATTTCAGTCGTCACATAGTTCAGTCATCACTTTATTAGCTTTGTTAATTTTACTAATAAAACAACAAGTATTTGCAATTTTTTTATACTTTTGCCATAATTTCATTTTACTATTCTGAAATTTATGCAATATTGATGGAGACTTGCACGTTTTTGTCGAGAATGGCAAGTGTTTTTGCTGCAGGAATCAATAGCTAGTTGAAGCTCTCGTAGGAAGGCATGCCAAATGTAATCGATATCAACAGAATTTGAAAAAAAACTGCTTCCCAACGAGTTAAAATCAATTTTACTTCTGGGATGGCTAATGGTGTTAAGATGGCTCTGAAAGGAACTATGCAGCTGGCTCCAGAAGGATACCATACAGTGATCACTAGTGCTAAAGTGTCCCACAACATTAACCTTATAGACACGGTCATTATTAACTAATACCAGTCGAGGATTTCATCCTCACGAGTTGACCGATTGAGTTACACCCATAGTTGAAACACAATCGAGAATCCAAGAAACTTGCTTTGCAGGCATAGGTTGCAATAGTAATATGTTCTCCAGAGGTGCCTCAAGCCCTGGTGAACATGGTGGGGGGCCATTCTCTGAAATCCCCCTGATATATTTTAATCAAGTCCATCACTATGGAAAGTGGGTGCCCAATTGATGTTATATTTATTGATTTTGCAAAGGCATTTCATTCAGTCATTCATGATAAACTCTTTGTCAAGCTACATTGGTTTGATATTACTGATAAGTTACTTAACTGGATTAAAGCATTCCTTTTGGATGGGTCAGAGCGTGTTTGTCTTGGGCAAACCATGTCCAGCTCAAACCCTGTTGTTGGTGGAGTCTGTCAGACCTCAGTGTTGGACCCTATATTGTTTGTTCTATACATTAAGGACGTATACATGATCTAACTTTGATTTTGTGCTGGTTAACTTGCATTAAGAATCAAGCTTTTGACATCTTTCTGCATTTTTGCTGCAATCTACTACACAGTGCTATTTCATTAGCAAAAGTAAGGAGAGATATATTATGGCAGTTTAAATTCGGATGATATTCCACAATTCTTCAAATTTCTTAAATTGGCATCATTTACAATTTTGAAAATATACAAACCCTTTTAAAAAAAATGAACCATTTATGAATAAAAAAGAAACTCTCATCTAATGCGGTATCACCGAATATCAAACTTCTTTATCATCAAGCAGCACAGATCCCCTTTTCAAACTACAACCAAATGAAATGCTATTTTTCTGCTGGTCAAAAATAAGAACCATAAGCCAAACTTTGACAGTGCAGAAGGCCTGTTCTCTCTATATTGACGTAGGCCTACAAATCAGTTGTGTTCAGCCAAATATTCTTAGCACCTCACGATTTTGTAATTGAATGAACATGAGTATATACCACTTTCTACCATGGTGGAAGTCGGAGGAGCCGGGGTGTAATCGAGGTAGCGGGGCGTTACCAGATGATAACACCCCAGGACCTCGGTAAGACCACGCTATCTTGACAACACCTCCGGTCCTTTTCGTTGTATGCATGTGCAACTTGCCGAGCTAAGCTTAAAACAGATGCCGCTACTAGTTAATGACCGCGGCTTTATCTCTTATATGTACCGGCAGGAGAACTCGATGTATTCAGTATGGTTTTCGTATTTAACATCACACTTTATAATTTTTTTTGGCAAATATCTTATAATTTTTCTTCGGTAATCTATTAGCATAATTCATTTGATGTTTTACTGCATTATTTTTTTAGAATTTCGCTCTCATGGTAATTAGTCATAAACAATTAAAATTTAGTATGTGTAGACACAGATTGATGAGGCATGTTAGGCCTACAAGGGAAGAAGCTGCCAACCCAGTATCGCCTATGACTTATTGTTTGAGACAAATAATTTTGTGAGCTAATAAATCGTAGGAGTATGCTGTAAATTTTAATAAACACAAAGATTATTTAATCCTTTCGTTATTATTTTGAATTGGGATATACTTCAATAAACCATCCCTCTAACTTTTGTGGATAATACGGCTAAATAAGTTTTTGCACTCAGTCTGTAACCAGACTAAAACTAACTCATGCTAATTAATTTGAAACTGTACCCCTTACGCTATGCGCTCTTTTTTTTTTGTAAGTTTACAGGCTTTGTGTGAAAACAGTAGCCGTATTATCGACAAAAGCTCTTGGGCTATTACTAATGATAATTAAATTAAAAATTATTAATATCTTAATTCATTAATGTATTGAAATAAAATGATTAGTAAAATCAATTGTATATGAGAGGTACGCAGTTGGAAGAACATTCGCTTATTAAAATTACATTAAAAAACCTAAAGATGCTTTGAGTCTGCGCAAGTCCACCTGTTTTAGTGTCATGCAATCATTGGTTCTTATATTTTTCCCAATAGACATCTGCATTGCTGCCAGAGAAAGGATCCGCCACAATGCTCGCGAAGAAGACTTCGAAGCCATTGTGAGGAAATTGCAACATTCTGGGTCTGCACGGGCTGTTGTACTTTTCGTTAATGAAGATAATTGCCGGTGACAAAAATTTGATATTTAAGTAACGAAGTATAACCTGTAATCAGCTATTGTATGGCATAATTTATACTGAGGATGTATTTTCAGAGACCTTTTAGAAGCTGTGCGGATGGCAGGACTTACACAATACTTCCTGTGGATTGGCAGCGACAGCTGGGGAGCAAAAATTCATCCAGTACGTGATTTAGAGAAAGTAGCTCGTGGAGCTATCACTATTCGACCCAAAACGAAGCCTGTAGAAGGTAGGAACGCAATGTCATATGTGATAAGAAATCTAAATCATACTCATTCTTTTATTAACTTTATCTGGGTAGGTTTTGACGAATATTTTAAGAGCTTGAGACCTGGCCATAACATACGCAATATCTGGTTCAAAGAATTTTGGAAACATCACTTCAACTGTACCTTCAATGGTGGTTACCTCAATTCCTGTCCAGGTAGGAAAATACTGTCAACATGTGACGCGCCAGGCCCTCTGGGTTGAAAGATGACATGCATCTCTTTCATGCACAGCTCACGGCCTTCGTGGATATGAACAAGAAGGTCTTGTGCCATTTGTTGTGGATGCTGTCTATGCCATGGCATATGCTCTCCACAACTTTGTAAGTGAACACTGTCCGAAACCATTCACCGCAGCATGTCCAGCAATAGATCCAAAACCTGATGGACGCAAGCTACTTAACTACATTCTCAATGTCTCCTTTATTGGTAAGCCACCTCTCAACTCATCAGTAAATATTGCTATTGGTTTTATATTTTACAGTTTGTTGTAAATCCTTGAGATTAGTACCATATGTTCTTAGAGGTCTTTGTGGGTCGTGTGATTGTAACCTGGATAAGTTTCTAGCAGAAACTGAAAACCATGAACAATTTTAGTTCCTTCTGAGAACTAAACGCTGTAGTGAACTTCAGGAAGTTTGATCAGTATGACATGTTAGCCTTTGTGTCATCTTGCCATTTTTCCTCCTGTATGAGTCAGTGTATGTAGGATGTACGTACTAATTAATGTTTCAAATATCTAATGATGTTACGTGATCACGTAACGTCATTAGATATTTTAAACATTAATTAGTAAAGTGCGAGAATCCACTAATCGTCTATGTCACTGCAGGGCTTCATTGCAGTGCCCACTTTTCACTGCACAACATTTAGAACAGCCAAATATTCTAGGTAGCTTTCTTTCAGCCTATTTTTAAATTTATTTTTCCTAATATGTTTTCACTGTTTCACTTGATATCAACTATTTCGTCTCCATTTTATATTTGAAGGAAATTGAACAATAATTAGCATAACTTCAAAATGGCTGCCTGATTTGAAAATAGCAATCATTAGAGATTACTTTTGGTGATGGCACATTCATTGTTTCAATTATTGGTATCACAAAATAGCCATCATTCTTAATTTGAAGGAAATCACACGATAATAAGCATAATTTCAAAATGGCTGTCCGATCTCAAGATGGCAGCCATTATTACTTAGAATGAACTATTTCGTTTCCGTTCTAAATTGAAGGAACAATGGGTAATAATGAACATAACTTCAAGATGGCGGCCATTACAGATTACTACACTGACGAAGGCACAATGTTTCAATTGGTATCAACTATATCGTCTACATTCTAAATTTAAAGGAAATCTGACAATAATAAGCATACTTTCAAAACGGTCTCCTGACTTAAAAGATGGTGGCCATTAGAGATTACTGTTGAAGGTAGATTACTATTCATTGTTTCAATTGATATCACAAAATAGCGTCTACGTTCTTTATTTGAAGTAATTATGACAATAATAAGCATAATTCCAAAATGGCCACCTGATTTCAAGAAGACAGCCACTAGCAATCACTAGTGACGATTGCACATTCACTGTTTCACTTGGTATCAACTATTTCGTCTCCATTCTATAAATTTGAAGGAAATTGGACAGTAATAAGCATAATTTCAAAATAACCCTAATTTAAAGATGGCGACCATTAAAGATTAACAGCGACAATGGTACATTCTTTGTTTAATCTGATATCAACTGATAGCTGGCTTGTGCAAAATCTGAAAGAAATTAGAATTTTCCCAGTTGCAGATGTGGGTAAGAAAAGCAGTACATTCGTCCAGAGGTTGTACGATTCCTATCTACACCTACCAGCATAGGAAGCAATTATATGCGCTGTGGAGTAGAATACGTATCTATACTGAATGTGAGGCGTCACTGGGAACATTAGGAACTGCTCCTGCACAGAACGCTACCTTTAGTACCAATACGCTTTAACATTTAACAAGTAGGATTTGTTGCTGTACTATTCAGGAATCTAACAGGAATGTTATCCACACACCGACATAATTGTACGCTGGGAGAATTGGTTACATCAAGGAGAATTTTCTTTTTTTGATCAGCAAAATAGCATCGTTTCAGTTAGTATGTGTGGCTTTTAATCTTCAATAACTATTTCAGTTAAACTAAAATAACCTAGAAAAGAACATGACCACCTAAGAAGCTATGATTTGACCGTATTCCCATGATGTCAGGTGGTGTAGTTTGTTCTGTAGATCGGAAAGATGAAAGGTACATCTCCGCAACAACAAGAACCACAAGAAGTTGCCTATTCGCTCCCTCTCTGGATCTCGGAGTTGGCTAGGCCGAATTTCAAAATTTTTGGACTGTAAACACACCTTGACTAGATTCCAAATTTGGTTTTAAAATGTTCACTTTTGATGGCATTATGAGCTCTCAAAGTTGAGAGTTTAACACAGAAAACCTAGGCTGTTCCTAAAACTGCTATGATCATTGTTAATAAGATTTTACATGTAGACATTCACTAGAGTATAAACCTAGACTGATATACAGATTATTATCGTAAAAGAATTTTATGAGTAGTATGTTTGACAGAAATATTCTAGTACATAAAATACCTTATATTTTGTACATGTACTCGAAAATTTAAAATAAAATTCAAAACTCATCACAACGGAAAATAAAACTGATTCCATAACAAAAACACTAAGAGCTAACAGTAAGTTATCCGTAGTGTTATTTTGTATAGCCGTTTACAAAAAGCTGTAATAAAATCCTCCATCCTATTACCCTTACCCACCATATCAGTAAAACAGCAATAAAAATCATTTAAAACTGAAAAATAAAATATAATTTGAATAAAAATCCAGTCAAAAATAAGCCGTAATTATACAGGACCTTAAAAAATAAACGCTACTCGGTGTAAACGAGTTATTACTCTTCCGTTGTACCTACTTCGTTACAACTTCTCACGCAAGCAGTGATTGTGACGGGTGATGTGAACATATTTCAAAGCAATTTCGCTATCCGATTCTAAAAGAAAATTACAGGTAAATTCATCTTCATAGAAAATTTAACACCCTAATCAGCTCATCTTAATAATATTATCCACGATTACCAAAACATAAATTGCACCTGAATACTAATTTTGAAACATAAGCAGAGAGAAACAACGCCACCATTAAAAAAAAAGAGTGCTTGTGTACTGTTTGGAATAGACGTAAGTTGTGACATTATTTGTGTGATGCTCATTTTGTGGTGTTCATGGACCATGACCCAGTAATGTGGCTGCAAACACAAAGAGACACAAACTTTAGGCACTAACTTGGAGCCTAAGCTTGCAAGGTTATGATTTTCAAATGCAACACAAAAAAGGAAGGGAGGACACTGTTGCTGACACTTTGAGTAAGTCGTTTGAGGAGGATTATTAGTGTAGAAGTTGTTTTGAGTGTACATATTATTTATAATAGTAGTTGGGTCCAGTTCCACTCAGTGAAATGACATTTAACAGCCAATCCCATTTTGCTTTATATGAAGATTTAAGTGTGCATTTCAAGCTTAGTGGTGGAGATGTAACATGCATAGGCCGACACTACTTAACTTTGCATAATTAACGTAAACCCATAATGATCTGTCATCTTCAACTGCGTCTACTTTGTTTTCTTTTGCTAACAGTCGAATCGTTTACAGCTCTTTTATTAACAAACGTCAATACGGAAACTTATATTGTAAGATTTGGTATGAGTGGCGCAGCGCTCTAGGCAGAACGACGGTTCGAGCCAGACATGCGACTGCCTAACAATTTTTCCAGCATGGACTGGTGATAGTTGGGAGTCGTACTTAATTGGGTTGTGAGATGTGGGTTGTGCCAGTATTCCCCACGTTTTTGGTTAACCAATCAGATCATACTTGGGCAAAGCAAACCATTGAAACCGCATTTTGGACGTTAACGATACATTCTGAAATCTATAATGAGGTTCTTTGCAGATGAAGTCTCATTTTACAGCAGATTAGAACAGCAAAGTACCTTCGTGTAGTCGTGGGAACATACTTGCAGTGTTCTTAGCAAGCTCTTGTAGTTGGTATATCTACGTTGAAACAATGAGGCTAAAATAGAACTCAACTATTCATTTGTGCAACTGGAGGGTTGCATTCGTGTTTATTTTTCATGTGAAATACAAGCTGTATATTTATTGTTAAAGTTATTCCTTGGCTTCACCATCAAACTGGTTTAACTATGGAACGAACCCTCATTTCTTTCTTCATGATGCGATGTGGCAGTAGAACAACTTGTAGCTATGTGGGGAATCTCTGTCCAGCAACACAAGACTTTGGAAACCCAATTGTAGCCGTAGGTGGAGTTTGGAAAATTAACACGTTCTCCGCTTTTGTGGAGCACATGTGGTACACGGACGTTTGCCTATCAGGCAATTTGGCCATCATGTGTACACACTCATGAATACATTCATGTATACACTCATGAATAGTAACCCTTACACAAATAGAGGCTCCCTCAACACCATACGGATTATGGGGTTCGAAGTGGTCAGTAAGAAAACTACAAGGTATATGTACCAGGGGTGTACCACATTGAGTTTTGACATGCATTTAGTTTACCACCTGTGCGTAGAGAAATATGTTTGTACCACCGGTGGCTTACTATTGCCAAGAAAGCCAATTTTCAAATATGGATTACATTTTTAATTGGCAAATTTTATTGCTCTTATGGACGTACACGTACCACCGGTGGGCTACTATTACCAAAAAAAAGTAAATTAGTAAATTTTAATTGCCTTTTTACTGACAGTTTAAAAAAAACACTGAGATTGAACATAGAATTTTGTTCTAATATGTTTGCGCAATTGTGCGTCTTTTCGAAACATAAGCTTGGTTTCCCTTCACAGGTTTGGCAATATGTTACGACACGTTTACATTTACTTCTTGCATAATGGATTCATGTACTTTAGCAAGTTTGTCATAACAACCAATACACCATTTTCGAACTTTACGGGTGTGTCCTTCAAGGCGGGCAAGGAAGTGCATTTTCTGCCCTGTGAGCGACTGCAAACAAAACAAATGCAACATCAGACAACAGCCATATGCAATCCGCACAGTATTGTGGGATGTTGTATGGGTTGCCACCTGGTAGCGTGGCCACCAGTGGTACACTAATGCTGTAAACTATGTAAGTCAACAGAACTGGCAATAGTGGCCACCGGTGTACCACGCATGTGTGACATAATTTTCGAAATATTATTTTTCAAAATTTTATATTCGTCAAAACAGAACTAAAAAAAATGTGATAAACAAAGTGTTGCAATAGCCTAACATTAATTGCCCAGCAGTGAAAACCTAAAATTGTATAGGATGCAGTGAACGTGTTAACTAGTGCTATATAATTACCCCACAATCCCTTTCTGTCTATATGCCATTTATACACCACCCCTATGTTTTCAGTATTTCTGTGGTAATACCGTATAGGATTTAAGATAATAGCTGTATGACTAGCCTTCTAGCTAAAATCAGCTAATAATAATAGGAAATGAGCGTTGTTTATGGTGCCAACCCATACTTAAATTTTGTCTTCCTTTTTTGCTTCATTACCAGACCCTAAACTAACTATTCTATTTCTAAAGTGTGAGGATTTCTCCCTTCATGCTGGAATCATCAAAACTACACTTACATTAAATCACTTATATTAGATGCAATAGTTGAGACAATTGTTCACATTTCAGTTTTCTTTACAGGACAGCAGCAGCATGAAGTTCGCTTCAAATCTGATGGAGATCCACTTGGCAGCTATGATATTTTTCAGTATCAAAAAATGGGATCACGTTATGACTATGTACTCGTGGGAGAATGGAGTGAAACGTAAGCATGAAACTGTAGTGCTTTGGATTCCTAAATACTATAATGAAGTAGATTATTATTTTCTAGACTTACTTTCAACATGTCAAATGTGAGATGGGACGAAGAGTACGGAGATAATGCACAAATTCCACGTTCCCGGTGTAGTGATCCATGTCAAAATGGAGAAGAAAGAAGGTATCTGGAAACGGTAAGTCAGACTTTCATATGAATACAGGAGAATTCTAAACACTATCAACAAGTACCATCTGTAAAATACTGGAGGACACCCAAGTCTTCAGTCTAGGTTTACATAATTATTAGGCTTGGTTAAAGCTTAGATTGAAATACAGAGTTTTAAAGGTAAAATTAGTTTGTTCTTATCCTAAAATACTTCCCTTTAAATTCTAGCTTAATTTCGTTTACTTAATGCTCAATTCCCAATAATCAAAATATAAATGTGTTAAGTCGGGCTCCCCACCATTGTTGAAAACTCAACAATGCCCCTCATCACTTGTCATTTGGTGTAACGCTTCCAATTCAGTGGAAGCAGAAAGGTGAGATGATTCATTTAAAGGTAAGTATTTTATTTTTTAAATTCTGTTTAAATTTTGACTGAGTTTGTTCAAAAGGAGGCAGGCTAGTTGAACAATGTATGAAAGTTTGTTGCGTCACTTGAGCACCTGTCCAACAACTTGTAAGCCCGTGGCCTTTCCTCGTATCAAAATTTTTTACACAAGTGCTAACCTCAACTCCTTCTTCACTAGACATGCTCTCCTGGGCTATCAAATGATACTACTGACTCGTAATACAAATTCCTGCCACCACATGACTGTCAAATTTGATTCCACCACCAGCCACCCTTACATCACAAAGACTGATGAAGGTATTTTTGTTCTTTTCATGTGTAGGCTGCTACCTGTTTTCCGAATGGAATGCCTGGCACAAATGCAATTATGAAGATAAGGCTCTTAGCTCATAAAGTCTTACCTCTGAAGTGTGGTCTAAATGATTTTGTGCGGTTTCATACGCTCTCCGGAATACTTCATAAATCCATGGAGCTAAACTTGTCAGAGTTTTGAGCCCCATAAGTCTCCTGCATCTTCGTGGTCATCTACAAAAAAGGGTGTCGTCTTTCACATGATTCACTTGCTAATGCCTTTCCTTTAAAGTTTTTCGTAGTCTCAAGGCAAAACCATAGCATTTTTATGGAACATTGTACCCTTTCCTCATTTTGACGTCCAACCACTGGACTTGTGGCTTTTATTCCACAGGCTTAGGAAGGTCGTGAGATTTCAAATGCTTCACTCTGAAGTCCGAGGGAAGTGCGGAGAAACTATTGACCAGTTCTTTGAGGCTCTGAAGCAATCAAGGTCTCTAGAGAAAGCAGCTAGTTTGATTTGTCGTGCTGCTGTGGCTAAATCGACTAGAAACACTATCTTCTGGGATAGGTGAATTAAGATTTCAGACTTCAGTGGTTCATAAGAATGGAAAGTACAAGGGGTAGGTTCCAAGGCTGACAAAGTTTTCTCATCCTTAGCCAAAGAACTCCAAAGACTTGGAATAATTTGGAGGTAATTACGCTTTCCGTAACCTCGTCTTTGGGTAGAATGAAACAACCGAATTTATTACTGAACGGCAACCTTTCATAGCCATCGCTGATAGACCCAAATGGAATAGATGTTTCAAGAATTTAGAGAGTGAGGTTGCTGTGGGATCACATGGATTCACTTTTTCTTCCTGGCACCAAGCAAACCACCTTCTTCACTACGACTATTACAACTTCACTGTCGAACTCGGATGATATTAGAGGAGTTAGTCCACGACCACTGTAAAGAAACCTGAAGCCGTAAAGAACTTCTTCAAAGTTTCCAAGAGTGAAGTTGTAGCGCTGCTACGTTTTGGTGTTGCAGCCTTCCTCCGTATTGGGATAGGAGATCCTATTGAAGCGGTAGTTGAATCAAACCTTCCTTCTTCAATTCCTCCTGGTCTGCAATCCAGGAAGCTGATGGCCAAAGTGGGGCTATGAGGATGAAAGTCCTTTGCAATGTCCTGTTCTTGTGTACACCTTCTGGAGGATTGAGAAGGGTGGAAAGGCATAAGCTGTCATCTCATCTCTGATAGGCTTAGGCTGTCTGTTGCCCACGCTAGCTTGTCTGGAGTTCTGCAGTTGCCTATTCGCTCTGCTTGAAAAAAGTACTGTGAATGATGCCCACTCCAGTGAAGAAAAAATATCCGACAAACTCCTAGCTACAGTTTCAACTGCGTTGCTGAGATTTTGTCTGTCCTCCAGAGCTCATCAACCAACACATTCCAATTCCCAGCTGTGTCAGGGTTGAAGAGTGACGCCTATTCCTTCACAAATCTCAAAAAGGTCTGTTGGCACTTCCTTCATCAACGATGTGTACCCGGTGCCTCCACCTCTTCAGACGTAAGCTACCACCACGGTGTAGTGTGACATCATGCTTACCACCATGTGCTGAAGAGCGCTGATCATTCCAACACCGCATTTTCAATCACACTGTAAATTTTTTCCATCCAGTAAGTTTATGTGAAGAACCTTCTCTTGTAGTGACCATATCGAGGTGATTCAAGATTTGACGTGTCCCACCACTGATTTGATGTGTCCATAAAAAACAGATGTTCTGGCGAGGGGCGTTTCACAGGAACTCCCGCATATAGAGTGGACCGATTTAAAGGGACACACAGCCTGCCTTATAACAGTCCACCTGCCTACAATAGCCACGCGCAGATCATCATCCACACATTTACCAGCGCCAAGGTCGGCTGGGGTGGTAGTTGCGTTCCTCACAGCGAGGAACACAGCTGCTGTCTCGGTTGGCTTCGGAAATAGTACCCGAAACAGCATCAAGTTAAAGATTGTGTCGTCACAAACCGGAATGATTCTCGTATTTTAACATCACAATTTATAATTTTTTAGGCTAGTGTCTTTTGCTACGGCGATCTATTGGAATTATTAATTTTAATTTTTATTGCATTAGTCTTTTAGATTTTTGATCTCATGGTAATTATTAGCAAATTAGTACATGCACACACAGAAGAAATGTCATGGTTATTGTAAGCGGACAAAGCATCATATACGTTCAGGACGAACGTAAATAAAATTCCCCTATATTCAACAGAAAATCTCCTAGACGCCACATTTTAAAACGGATTTTTAGCTAGGGATTGACTAACGGTAAATAAATAAAACTTTGCAGCCGTATTTGATGTGGAGGATCGAGAAAAATGGCGCTGGGAGGAATATCCCTTTAACAACCACTCCAAATCTTCATATGGCAGATTATTTAGTTGAAGAAATCGGTTCAGAGTGACCCACTCCTACTAGCGGAACTGATGGAGGGGCCTTGTTCCCCATGGCCTAAATGACAATATGCTCGCCATTGTGTCCATCTGTTCAATGATCTTGCTTAGATCCCTGCCCATAATTAAGACTCACTTTTGAAATGATACTAAGGAAATATTGGCCATTCTCTTTTTTCCACAGACGGTCTTAGTAGAAAGTCGAACTCGGCCCCCAGGAACGTGAAAGTTTCACTTACGATCAGAGATTTTTCTGTGCTCATCCCTGATCCCAAACTTGCATACAGGCACAAATAGAGATCTTTACACAGAGCCTATTGTTGTAAGTTTCTTACCAACCTGTCGTCCAGATAAGCATGAGCTCTTATGTGCTGTTGAAGTAGTGAGCCAAGCCTGGGTGAGTACAGACGTGAAAACCTGGGTAGTCATACAAAGGCCAATGGGGAGCACTTCAGAGTGACATGTCATCCCACCAGCAACAAACTGGAAGACGTACAGGTGTAGGGGGATGTACAAATACTCTTCTTCCAAGTTGACTGTGGTCCCCTCGTCGCAGCAACTCCCTGACCTTTGAAAGGTCTCTATCTCGAATTGCTCATTTCAAAGATGTAGATTCAACTGGCATTGTACTACTGTTCTTCTGAGGATAACCCTCACCGGGCTGTTAAACCATGGGGTGTACACAAATGACAGATGAATCATTGCTTTGTTCAATAGTTTCCGGACCTCTCACTCACAATAAAGTGTCTTCTTGAGTCGGCAGCTAAGCCTGTGGACCAACAAAAAGTACTGGGTAGATCGCAAATTATGGAACATAACCATGCCGCATGACGGAACGAATAAAATAATCCTCCGTTAAAATCCTTCCCAAGCCTCGGTGTGGAACCTTAGCATGTCCCCCCCCCCCCCCCCGGTCAGTCAAGGGGTGCAGGCTACCAATGTTCAAGTCTGAATGTGGGAAAATGTTTTGCCTGTTCTCTTCCTCTCGGTGCCACATGACCTCTGTGCAATGCTTGTCGTCCCTCGTCCTGGTGGTTGGGATGGGTTTCCTGAACTTTGTTGTTAATATCATCCTCCACCATATGGTTTCAGCTGACCTGCCTCTGAGTTGCCTGCAGGAAAGTGGGGCACATTGTTACCAAGGGCTCCTTTGGTAGGATCCATTCTGTAAAAAACTTAAAAAGTTTCCTAGGAACTTTTTGTTTGGGGGCTGGTGCCTTCTTCATATCCTTCAATGCTGGTGCAAATTCTAATATTTCCCATTAAATAGCAAGGCGGAATCATGAATAGGGTAAAGTTTCAATTTCTCCAAAATGTCTTTTGGATCATCAACTCTATATACGCGTATGGCCCTAATTCAGTCGCGCAGCATTGCTGCTGAACACTCGTTGAACCCAATATCGGGCTAATGATGATTTTAAACAAGGCAACTCGTGATTCACATGTACATCTTGTTATTTTGAAAGAAACAAAGAAATTGGCCAATGGAATATCACCTAACAATCAGAATTAGGCAACATTGAATCAAACTAATCCTGGCATATTATTCCATTTTTGTGTGCTGTACTCTCATTCTCAAAAAGCTGCAGGCCACCTGTTCCACTCGTATTGTCTAACAGCTGTATTCAGAAAACACACTTGAGGGTCAACTCTGTGTAAGGGCCAGTTTAAGGGCCAACCAGGATTTCAAAAATCGCTCTTGGTCAAGTTGGCCCTCCAACTCGCCCTCAACTTCCGCGAAAACCAAGGGTGACAAGTATCACCCTTGAGAGCGTTATATGCAGGAATGATCTGCCTTGTTCGCGACATCCACCCTGTTATGTCAGAACAAACAGAAAACACGACTGGAACGGGCGTACATAAAGACTGCATTATAGCATTATATGGTGAAGACGACTTTATGAGGCGGTTCCGTATGTTCAACGAACTGCTAGCGCTGATATCAGCTAACTGCGTCATATGTAATAGAACGAAATCTAAACCGAAAAACACATATAAAACAGAGGCCATAAACAGCAAAATGCCTACAAAAGGGAAAGATTAAAAATACACAATAAAATGAACACTTAATTGCTCATTCGAACTAAAACATCAAATACACAGAAAATAAAACACTGCCTTAACTATGAGTCTGCTTGTTTCAGAAATTATAAATGCACACAAAATACAAAATGATGTACCCAGTCACACGAAAAAGACTTAAAATATAAAACAACAAATACAGACAAATATAAAAAAAAAACTGTAGGCCTATAATACACAAATTAAGCACACACATACAAAAATATACACACACACGAACACACACATGCACATTGAACATTTCAAACACAAACTCCGTTCACTTTCTACAATAACCATTGAGTACAAACACTCCTTTTTTCCTGGAATTGGAGTTAATTTTATGGCCGCCGTTTGTCAGTGGCTATGAGGAGTGGTGTTGGAGTTTGCATTTACTGGTAGCCGAACGAGGTTGGCGACGTCAGAACGAGGCAGCTGCCCCCTCCCCCGTACCCCAAAAAGCAGAACTTTCTGCGACTGCCTGCAACACCAATTGTCGAGGGGGGGGGGGGGGAAATGGTGTGCAGTGAATCTGTTTTTAACCTACATATGGTTACCTACATGTTTATTAGATTTTATTAAAGAACTCTTCAGTGCTTTACCCTATTGAACTGGCAATTCCACCAATGAAAAGGTCTCGTCGAGACGATTAAAATGATGTATTGAAATGTCAAAATTGGTCAAAAATTGGCGAAACCGCAGAAATTTGGCCAAAATTTGTCCGTATCGTCGCGCTGATTCTGGCCCTCGAGGACGAACCGATCAAGGGCGACATTTTTGCCATTCTGAAACGCCCTTGGTGCATTGACCCTCAAGTGTTAACTTTAGCCCTTGGTCGATTCACCCTCGAGTTTATGATGAAGGGTGTTCTGTGAATACGTAAGAGAATCGTACCCAAGCAGTGTGAATTATTACGTATGGGCTGACAATTCAAAATGAAAAAGGATAGCGGGAACGACGAACCACAGTTGGAATGGTTGAGCAGAAGTAAGAAAAGGCTGCCATATTAGACTATGCGGTAGGAGGACCATACAAAATTTCGATGGGCAAACTGGCGGCATAGGGGACATACTCTTCTTACCATCTTACAACAATATCGTGCGTGGAAGTGCATTCACTGCTGGCCATTGCAAAGAGAGTGACTGATCGATTTATTTTTAAGCTAAAACATTGACAAGGTAAAGAGAAAAAAATTTGTTATTTATTATTTAGTCCATTGATATGTCGCATTTTGTTAAGTGTTGGGATTACTTACAACACCTTATTATTTACTATAGCGTTCATACGAGTATTGATGAGAATGCAACATCGCACACATTATTGCCACAAAATAAATACATGCAGAATAGTAGGGGAAGTTAGAAAAAATATTGCAAATATAGGGTTAAAAAGGCTGACTCCGAGTAGGGGTTCTTATGCCTGAATACCAAATTGAAAACCGTTCACACGCCCCGGTTAAACGAGTCTGAATAAACGGATGGTGCTTTCTTCAATACACAAAGACAGTCCTCTAAAATTCCGTCCTCTCTTGAATTCAAAGATGATGCCATAAAATACTGAGTTCAGTCTTCAATGCACGAAGACAGTTTTCTAAAATTCAGCGCACTCGTGAATTCAAATATGATGCCATGAAAAATTTGAGTGCTGCCGATTACACAATATTAGTAGATCTGGCTCTGAGAGACAGTCGCGCAAGTCTCTCGTCTTCCTCCATTTGTTTTAAAGGAACTTTTAAATTTGAAGGTTTGATCAGACGAGTATCCAACTCCATGATCATCTCCTCCGGTAAGAATTATGCTTCCGACGTCATTCATACTGATAAAAGCATCGTAGGTGAATCATCAGTCTGATTAACCTTGGACGGGTATTCTTATGAAAAAAAGGAGAGAGATAATATTCACTACGTCAAAATAAATACCCCACTGAATCCTCTCTTTATATTCCCCCTTAGCTGGAGATGGATCTCTCTACATTCACTTGCAATTGACCACAATCATTCAAAGGCTGATCTGTGAAATTGGATCGAGAATCTTCACCAAATACAGTAGAAGCCTCGATGGATATTCTTAAACTCCACTTAAGTCAGGTAGCTGTACCAAAAATCCACTGTCCTTGTACAATGAATGGTAAGCCACCTGGCGATTCAAAGCCCAATTCGTGGAAAAACACCCATGTCCTTGGTGATTTCACAATTTCTGATTTATTGAGGACTTAGCCGAACTATGGCGACTTGCTGACGATGTAGACGCCTTATGGCCACTTGTGGACGAACCATTGTGACTTGGTAACTCATGACGGCCCTTAGACGACTCAGCTTCCATCCAACGACTAAACGACTACTTAGACAACTTATGGTGATGCGTGGACAATGTGTGTGTCTTGTGACCACCTGCCAATGACCCATCAGTTTGATAACTCAACAACTTGGACCTACTCTTGAGTGTCCGACTTCCTTGCTTCTGTTATCAAGACACCATTTTTGCTCTCATGCACCTCGGTCCCTCTAGAACCAGGGATAACCATAGTTTTAGAGGGAGGAGTGACTACAAGAGCCTGTAAGCCTGACCTCGCTCCTGACTGCCTGGCATTCAATTTGTCACCCACACTAGTAACTATGTTAGTGATGTTACCGCTCGACTTTCTACTAGTCGATTCGTTACTTTTATTTTCATTTGCCATTGAAGAAGTTACGTTACTGATTGAATTTCCAACAGTCGATTCTTTACATTTACTTTCATTTGCAACTGCGGAAGATGTTACAACTTGACTTTCCACCAGTCGATTCTTTGCATTTCGCACTATCCTTTTGTCTACACTGTGAACTCATAAGCACAACAGAATTTACTTTCTCACCCTTCGAAACAGCTCTTCTATTAGCGGCATTGAATTTGTGATCCAGCAACATCCTCACGTCCTTCTCCATGTCCCATGACAGTGAGCCAACACCTTACAAGCAATCGGGAGAAAGTGCCTTGTCCAAGTTCAATGACTCCCTGAATGGTGGCGCAGCACCTCAGCTTAGAAGAGCACGTGTCCGTCATCATGATTTTTTTGGCCAAAAGTTTGATTGCCTCTTTTACTGCTTGGGTAGTTTAATCAACATTTTAACCTCCATATCATCATTATTTTTCTAATGAAACTCTTCTGTAAGGGTGCATACAGAATTCAAACGAAAATTGGCCAAAACTGTTTAACTGGTAAGGTAGGCATGTCAACATTACTCTTTGTGAATCCCAACAAATCTATAAATTAGATTCAACTTCTAACAATTCATTTAGGCTTAAATCGTTACATACAGTCAGCGTAGGGGCATTGTGGAGGTAATACGACGAACTCGCGTCAAATTCTTGTTCAAACCAGCTTCTAAAGAACTCTGCGAAACTGAACGTTTTTGCTGGTCCTGCTTCTTGTTCGAGTTCTTTTCCCAGCTCTTCTCAATAACTATTATTTCCTCATCGAGTGCTTGGACAAAATTGGTGCACGTACATAGCCAAAAATCGCAGAGCCGACACTTCCTACAAGCCAGATGGCGATCCCTTGAGATTTTCTAAGATTGCATCGTAAAATATCCAAGCTCAACATTTTTTTCTGAAACAAACATTAGAACCACCCTAAACTTTGAGCAAAAGGAACACGACCGATCATGTTAGTGCCCAAAACGAAAAGTGATCAGGAACATTGCGGATTACCAACAATACTGTAGTGGAGAGCCTGGCTAAGCAACTTTTACTTTGATTATCTGGTCATTGAGCATTAATTAAATCAAATAACCTAGAATTTAAAGGGACACATTTTGAGGAAAGTGAAAATTTATTTTCATCTTTAGGTCATTCAAGAGAGACTACCAACCTCAGTAAGTTGGTCGTCATTTATGTTCTATCTATGATGCAAACATTTTTTTTTACGTTTGCAAGATGCAAAGATTTGAAACTACGCCAATGTTGCTAAGCTTACACTACCAACGAAATACGTCTTCGACCATTATTAGTTCATTAAAAAAGCTGTGACAACTAGTAGTGAGTAAATACTGTGTTATTGCCATACCTAGAAACCCTGGTACTTTGTGTGAAACACCGTTTTTTCCTTTTTATGTTTTAGGGAATACGATGTTGTTGGGTGTGTGTTCCGTGCCTGGAAGATGGAATTCTGATCAATGACACGTGTGTTGCATGCCCCCAAGGATCTAAACCATCTTCTAATTTAACTACGTGTATTTCTTTGCCTATTCAAGTTCTCCATTGGTCCAGTCCCTGGGCACTCGTTCCCATCATAATTGCTTCCCTTGGCATTCTGGCTACACTTCTTGTTTCCGGAATCTTCTTTTATTTTCGTTCAACACCTCTTGTTATGGCTTCAGGCCGTGAGCTTTGCTGTCTTTTATTGCTTGGCATCCTTTTATGCTACGTCACCAGTTTTGTTGCTTTGGCCCATCCCTCTCCCATATCCTGCACATTTTTACGCCTTTCTCTTGGTCTAGGCTTATGCCTCTGCTATGCTGCACTCCTTACCAAAACTAACCGACTTTCACGCATTTTTAACCGTGAAGCTCTGTCTGTTCGACGGCCTCGTTACATTAGCCCAAGTTCGCAATTGGCATTGTGCAGTATTCTGGTTGCAGTGCAGCTAATAGGCGCCTCTGGTTGGTTGCTTGTGGAGCCTCCAAGTACGCGACATGTTTATCCAACTCGTTTCGAAGCTATGTTGACATGTGGAGTGTCACCTGAATCATTGGTTTGGTCATTATCCTACAACATGATTCTTATTGTACTTTGTACTGTGTATGCAGTCAAGACCAGAAAAATACCAGAGAACTTCAATGAAGCAAAATACGTGGGTTTCACTATGTACTCGACCTGCATCATCTGGCTTGCCTTCGTTCCTATCTACTTTGGTACCAACAACAATTACAGAGTAAGTCTAAACAAATATTTCGTCAAAAAGCTTTAACCATAACTTTGCTGTGGTGACTTGGCCAGCAGCTAGCTAGGTCATTCCAAGTAAAGCAACATGTTTTGTTTTTTGTCTGTGAATTCAAGAAATGTGTTTCACTTTAGCTTTTATTGGTTTTCAAAGAGTGTTTTAGTATAATATAGCCAACCGTAGGTAAGCTAAGTTTTCATCCTTCGACCACGTATGATTAAAAAGACCATGGGTCTTGCATACGAAATACAGGGTGAAGTGAAAATGTTGTAGCCTGGCTACCACTTCATATCGCCACATTTTAATTGAATACAATTTGACAGTCATGAAGAGGGAAGAGTTGATTTGCAGTGCAATAAAGCAAAAGACTCTTACAAATGTTTTTTTTTCCTATCACAACATCAATAGCATTCATGCATAGAACTAACTTGTCCCTTATTTAGGCACAGTTGAGTACCACTCTTTATGAATGCTAAAGGAATCTGAATAATAGTTTAAAGACTGGTACTCAGTTTTCTTTTATTTGGCGCTCAAGTGTTAATTAACAGAATGTATGCAGCAGAGGGTTACGAAAAATGCTTCTCAAAAAAGTTTTGTGTATCAAGACGAGCTTGAAGGGCCTAGTTAATTGCCTGATAAAGAGGAATAAGTTAGACTGACTAAGTTAGGTCAGGTTAGAATTGGTATAGTTTTGACCCGACACTCGATGTTATGATGTGCTATGACTTGAAGTGTTACCTCACGAATTTAATTTGTGTTTGCGTATCAAAAACTAATTTGCGAAGGCAAACTTTAATTTACAGGCAAAAATAATCAAGTAATACCTAATATAATCAAATATTTTAAGTAGCTTGCCTCCTTATAACCAGGTCTGAGTGGGCAGGATAGAGGTGTGCAACTTTCAACCATGACTGACCGACATAAAAGCTTATAGCTGTTGGCTTTACTTTACATACTTCATCATGTAAGGACGAGCAAGTGTCAATGATTATGGGCACAAAACTAATTCAGCCTGGGATATGCTTAATGTGTATTTCCAAATTCACCAGGAATGTCTACACAATTGACGGAGTACCCTTCATATCTCAATTAAATGTGTATTCACAGTATGAAAATAGGAGAAACTATAGCCTTTTACGGTGAAGATCATTCCACATTCATTGCAAATATAAATGAGTCTGAACATTGCCACTCTGTTAATAAGGACATTAGTATTTTCATGAGTGGAACTAGGCAATAGTTGTTACCAAGGATACTTTTAAATCTATGTATATATCCTCACTTGTATCACACACAGTTTCACTAACTTAAACAACAAAACGTAGTTTATGAAATGATAAAATATCCATTGACAACAAAACTAATTTTGATTGAAAAATACAATTCTCTCATTATTATATGGTAGGAGTCTGGAGAAACTGGTGGTGTGACTATGCTATAATTACAACATAATAGCGATGCCAATAAACCTGTTCCGAATGTCGCAGTACAATCACCACACCGCAGGTCTGCAGCGGTTGAAATAAAAATAATAATTAGAAAACAAAAAAGAGCACGTTTGATGCTAAAGGTCAAGTTTAACTGAACCGAAGTTAAAACAGCACACACAAATAAAGTTTTCTGTAAGGTTTCAGATACTGCAGTGTTGCTGTGCTGTTGAGTCCACATGACATTTTTTTTTTTTTTTTTTACCCTTTTCACTTTTGCACACGGTAGTCAGCTAATGCTTGGGGCATTCTATTTGGCATCTCTGGAGAGTGTTAAAAACTTATAGTCTTATGTGCTTAGCACAACTTGACAGGTAATTCTGAGTTTGTGAGTTCTTGAAAACTTGGAAATGTTCTTGAAAGTAATAATGAAATTCCATGCCTGGAAAAGTGCTTGAAAATCTTGAAAAATGATACATGTATCATCAATAGGGTGATAAACATAAAGTAGAATTAAAGAGCACTAAAAAAATATACCCGAGAAAGTAGTAGTGTGTAGCCTTAGATTATTGTTTGGCATGAAAAGTTTTAAAATTTGAGCTCTGGCTTTAATTGTATTTACGTGTTTAATGGTTGGATACAGCAGTAAGGTTTCATGTGGACTAAACAGCACGGCAACGCTGCAGTATCTGGAATCTAACAGGAAAGTTTGTCTCTCTTTGCTGTTTTGACTTCGGTTTAGTTAAACCTTACCTTAAGCATCAAACGAGCTTGTTTTTGTTTTCTAATTCGTTCTACTTTGGCGTACCAAGCAGTTTAAATTAGCTTTTAATGTTTTGTATTTTTATCAATTACCGTCTGCACAAACCAATATACAAACAAATTCTTTATCTTCAATCTTCGTCTTGCAGCTGGCGTTTGCTGATTGCAATTGCCGCATAACAATGTTTAAAACAATGTAAAACAATCAATGTCGTCGTTTAGAGCTCCCCAATCCCTGAACCACTTGACCTATTTGAAAAAGCCTTATGGAAAGGGCACATCTACACAGCAATACCTGTATTACAAACAAAAACGTCAAGTGTGCCGTAAAAAAGGGGAATATATGATTGAATTTTCACTTGTTAAAATGAACACGTATAAAAATTGATGATTTTTAATTGAAATAATAAAATGTACAATTGAGAAAATTCCATCTGTTTAGGTGCTGTTGTGCTTTATGTTCTGAACATATGATTGGTAAAGCACAACAGCACCTAAACAGATGGAATTTTCTCAATTGTACGTTTGATTATTTCAATTAAAAATCATCAATTTTTATCCGTGTTACTTTTTTAACAAGTGAAAATTCAATCATATATCCCCCTTTTTTACGGCACACTTGACGTTTTTGTTTGTAATCCATGTACCTTTTTTACGGCTATGGCGTCTCGCTACGAAGGTATGCAGTCGATTGTTGCTGGCCACTTTGAAACAATTCAACTCATCTCTGAAAGCCTGCATCTGTGAAATAAATACGGAATTCTATCGTTTTTAGCTGCCAATTTCGAGGCCGTTCTCAACGCAGCTTAGTTTGGTTTAAAAATATATGCGTTTAGCTGAAACACTGATTCTTTCAAAAGGGTTTAAAGGGTTTAACGAGCGTTAACCACTCCTGGTCATCTGCCCGAAGCCCTAAGGCCCTATAAATTCTTTCATTTTACCGTTCAACAATCTACTTTTTAACAAAGAGATAACACGTGGACGAAGAATGAATCTGGAGTTTACTGAGTGGCATTGTTCCCTAAATAGAATGGTTAAAACAATGTAAAACAATCAAAATGATCGTTTAGGGTCCCGTACCGCCGGAATGGATGGACCAATCGAAAAAGTGGTCCCTGTAAGATTGAAGCCCAGGGAAATTTCTGGCTCAGATCATGTTTCAGATTTTAGGTAGGTGCAGTAGTTTTTTTTTCTGAAACCGTGTCAGCCAAGAAGAACAAGAACCAGGACAACAACAATAAGAAGTGAACAGTTTTCAAATTTACGTGTGGCTCCCTACATTTACTCTTGCACGGAATTGCATAAAAGTTGGTGTAAAGTTTGGAAAAGCTGCTATCTACTATCTGGCCAAGTTTGGTCGAAATATATTGAATAGAAACGGAGAAATTAATAGTTTTAGTTTTGCTGGAGAGAGGACTTCAATCATATATTATCGTACACGGCAATAGAAACAGTTTTATAGGACATGGGGGGGGTTGACGTCAAACCAAATAACGAATTATTTATGTTCAGGGAGTCTGTGTTTTTGCTCTGGCAAAGGTTATAAATATACATATATTTTGAAATGTAAATTTAATATGTCCAACTACGTATTGAATTAAAATAAAACTTCGTTTGAAATAAATTCATTATTCTTTCATATCTTCCAATTTGGTAACGGAAAAAAAACTTAAGAAAAAATTTTTTTTTTTAATTCTGCATTAAATCTGCACTTAAGTTTCGAGGATTCATCGCAGTGGTTATTACCATTGGTGTATACAGAGCTTACGACTTGTATTTGTTATATAAGTTGGTATGTTATTCCATTCACTTTTTTCTTTTGCAGATTCAAGTGACGAGTTTGTGTGTGTGCATTAGCCTCAGTGCTACCGTGGCTCTGGCTTGTCTTTTCTTCCCGAAGATATATATAGTATTGTTTCAACCACACAAAAACAAACGCCAGACAGGGAGTCATAGTTCGGCTTTCGGTCAGACGGGACCAGGTCGCTTTGCACTCTCTAAACCTTCTTCAGTATTAGCGTCCCACTTGACCATTTCGTCCCATCCAAGATCTCGTGATCAAGGAACAAATGGATCCTTTTCAGCACATTCTAGTGTCGATGAAGCTAAAGTTGGCTGAAGATGACTTGGACGAAAGTTGCTTTTTACTGCAAATCGTTACTTTGAGTGATACAAGTACAAGAAGTAATATAAAAGTGCCACCTGAATGGCAAGCCCCACAATGATATAAAAGCACGAAAGTTTTACATGCAATTTCGTGCTTTATGTCATTGTGGGGCTTTGCCAGTCAGGTGGCACTTTATTTTACTGCTTTCTACTGATCTCATAGCGTGCCGAAAACGACTACACCTTTAGTAACCACATTAAATTTTAGTGCACCTTTTTGTTTTTGGTTACCTAAAGAACTAGAGTCCTCCCTTCCTATCTCTACATGGATGCCTTTGTATGTACCATCATTGGAAACGGGTACAACACCGAGCAGTACTTTATTATCTGAAGTGAACCGAAAGTCTAATTTTTCAATGACGAAAGTATTGAAAAAAAAAAGAAGTTTCCTTGATGCAGGAAACCAGTATTACACAAAATAAAATAAAAAGTCAATTAAAGTTCTATTCCGAAATTTGCTCCCAGTTTTCTTAATGCTCAATTTCTCAAATCATCATGCTTCACATGACCTTAAAGGCTATTTATTGCAATTGACTCTGTCCAGCTGGCTAGTGTTGCACAACGCAGCCAATAATGGATTTTCATGGTTTCATTATTGTTCTGGTTACCCTAGGTATTTCATACTTGTCCCGCTCCATCCCGAGATACCTTAGTAGTTGAAAAGGACCTTGATTCGACAATTAAGGCCCGATGCACACATGCTTTTTTTTTTAGCGCGCGTTGACGCTGCGTTACCACATTTGTGGTTTGGTTTACGTGACATCTGCTGGGTACTGCACAAATCCCTGCGTCGACGTTGCGTTACCGCATGTCGCTCGTACGTTCGTTTTGCACCTAAGAAACTATTCTAAAAGATATTCTAAAAGACAACAAATGGCTCCAACTGTAGTCATGGTGACCGAGTAGTGATGTAGGTCAGCTTATCTGAAGTAAGCTGCACTAATAAGTAGAAAGTGGACCCTGGCAAAATCTCAACCAAACATCGTAACAGTCTGTCGGGCTACGGGATGTATGTAGGCTTGCTCGAGACCTTTTTATCGTCTTCTGTCACGGGTTTGCTCCACACCTTACATTGAACTACTCTTTCTCTATCAGTGTATTAAATAAAAAAAATTCGGAAAGCTAACTCATAAGCCCACTTGTGGCATAAAAATATAGCTGAATCCTTGTAAAACTACCATTTCGATTTAACACTGTGACCCAACCAATATACTAATGATAAGCACTATTATATTGCACATGAAAATTTTTACATTGCCATGGTCACTACTAGGCACAAAATGTACTATGGCATTTTAAATAACACTTTGGCTAATTTTTACTAACTGAACTTGCTTTGCACCTTGACTCGAAAAAAAATTTTGCCAGCCCCGGGGGTGAGGAGTGGCTGAAAATTGTTTCATTTGCCTAGGAAAACATTTATAACCTGTGAATTTTTGCATTCATTCCTAGCAATGCTGCGTTTCCCTGTAAGTTTTTCGGTTGCTTGTAGCCACCAGTGTCATAACCCGATTGCGCAGGGCGTACCTCTCTCTATAAAAGCGCGTCAGCACGAAAAGCAGGCATCATTTTCTTCTCGATATTGTCAGGTGGCGACTCAATAGGGGAGGTAGGATGGGTGCGGTTATGCATGTTTTCCTAGGGAAAAGAAACAATTTTTAGGTTGGTAATCTGTGATCTTGGATAAGGCCGAGATGATGATTGGTTTGATTGGTTCGCAAGGTGTCTAAGAGTCTGGGCTCGAAAGTCGGCTCTTGGTAGACCGAGAAGTAATCCGGAGCGAAGATGCAAAAGACTGAGTCTGCAGACAAGGCTTGTACTTCACTGCATCTTAGGCTTGCTGCTAATGTTACTAGGAATACTGTCTTGAGGGGGAGGATATTAGTGGAACAGTTTTGCATTGGTTCTTGCAGTTCCTTCATTAGTGGTTGTAGAACAATAGAAAGGTCCAAATCCGGGAAGGTTCGATAGGTTGCTGGCCGTTAAATTTCAAAGGATTTGATGAGGGTGGAGATGCGGTAATCTTCAAGGTGATTGGAGCTGCCTGCTGCTTTATACACCGAGTTCAGTGCGGAACTGTACACAAGGATCATTGATCCCTTTAGTCTTTCTTTAAACAGATCGTTGAGAAATTTTAATAGTTCGGGGTTGACAGGATTAACCTTCCCTCTGTTTCACTAATGAAACCACTTTGTCCAATGGCTGTCATAGATTCTGTTGGGTAAGTCTGATGGATTTGCTGGCAATGCACGTGGCTTGTTTCTCATGAATTCCTGCCTTCATGGTGAGTGTGATGATAGTAGCCACCTAAGAATGTTTAGCATGTTGGTGTTTGGGTGGAATTTGGTTCCCCTCTGTTGTGACTGCAGATCGTCGATTGCTGGACGGCTTCTTGGAGTGTCGATCACGATGCTTAGAAGATGAGGGAACTACGCTGCCGAAGGCTAATTCGGTGCAATAAGTAGAAATAGGCCTTGAGACTGATATCTTTTGGAGCACCTGTGGGAGTAATATGAACGGAGGGAATATGTAGGAATAGAGGTTCGACCAAGGAAAGGTTAGCGCATCTACTGCTGTGGCTCGATTGTCCGGGACTGGACTGAGGATGTGGGGAGTCTGGCATTGTGCCTTGTGGCGAATAAATCGTTCATTGGGGTGCCCCAAATGTTGAGCTATTCACAGATGGATATCTTTAGAGTCCATTCTCCTGTTGGAAATTTCTGGCGAGAGAGAGTGTATGCATCACATTCCTATTGCCTGGGATGTGTAGTGGTAGGATGGCTGTGTTGAGTTGTGTGCAGAGATCGAAGATCGACGAGGTTAGTTCGTGGAGTTTACGAGATTTCGTGCCTCCTTCTTTCTGGATGTCGGCGATTGATGTTGTGTTGTCTGTTTGTATTTGGACAACTTTCCCTTTGACCAGGTGTTGGAAGTGGTCTAGGGCCATGAATACAGCTTTCAACTCTAGGATGCTAATGTAGTCATGATCTTGGGGTTACCATTGTCCAGATATCTCTATGTGTGCTCCCCAGCCTTCCAAGGAGGCGTCGGTTAGTAGCAGGAGGTCTGGAAGGGGCTCGTGGAGTGGAACACATTGTATGTCAGGGCGTCTGACCACCACAGAATTGTTTCCATTGAAAATTTCTTGTCTGTTGGAAGAATCCGGTCTGGTTGACTTGGTTGACAAGCGTCGATGCGGTAACGGTGAAGGGGTCTGGTCATCCATCTCCAAGGACGACGCTGACGACGCTAAGGAGGCTGAGGGAAGGGGGGGCACTTGCCCCCCCCCCCCCTAAAATTTTGCTGCACCCCACACCAAAATCACATGTATAAACAAAGAAAATTCTGGTTACTTAAGAAAACTATGTTAGTTTCTCTCACATCGACAGGAAGGACTCGAGGTCACATCAATGGAGCCTAGTTGTTACTGTGAGAGTTGTAAAATCATCTTTTTTTCAGCTGAATTGAAAACTATTTTTAAAAATGGTGTGGAAAACAGTTAAGAACGTTGCGTGTGAGAACGAATTGCAAGATTGTAATTTTTACATTTATTCTTTTTTTTTTGGAGTGGAATTTTTCGGTTCGCCCACTGGCTAAGATTGCTACCCCACTGCCGCCTCCCCAGTAAAGTGATTCTAGTGTCGTCCCTGTCCATCTCCTTGCCAATTAAGGAGTTTCGTTTTTTGAGGATGTGATGAGATAGTTGACGAAAGAATTGTGCTTGTGGTATGATGTCTTCTACTCTGTCAGGTGACGGCATCACTGTTGCAGATTTTAGGTTAAAGGAGACTCCTAGGAAGATGAATTCTTGAGCAGGGATGAGTCTCGATTTCATGATGTTTACACCGAAGCCCAGTTGATTGAGAAGGGAGATCGTGAAGGTTCGGTTGAGGTTAGGCTCCTCAATGTTCTTGTTGTTTAATAACCAGTCTGGTGGAGGTGTGCCAACACTGGTTTTAGCTCCAGGGTGAAGATTCTGGGTGCTGCATTCAGGCCAAATGGGAGGCATTGAACACTCGTAAATCTTGTTGTTGTACATAAAGTGGAAGAGGTGACATATGTAGTGGAACATGACGGTAAGCGTCTTCTAAGTCGATGGAGATTTTCCAGTAGTCTTTTTCAGAGGTTTGTGGATGGAGTCCAATGTTTCCATTTTGAAATGGCTGTTGTCTATGTACTGATTTAGAGGTTTTGAGATTGAAAATTAATCTCTCTCCGCCCGATTTCTTTAGGCGTAGGAAGATCGAGCTGTACAATACTGGTCCTGATGGGTGGTGTTGTTCCTTTATGGCGTCTTTCGCCAGTATATCTTGGATTTCCTGTGACAATCTGGTTGTTGCGTGGTGCGAATTGCCAGGGAGGAGATTGAGCAAGTGGTAGTTCAGTGATGCATGTTAGAAGAATCCGTCTTGAATAATTGAAAGGACTTGCAGATTGGACGTTAAGTTTCTTCTGGCTGGGAGGAAATGTTGAAGGCGTGCTTCACACTGGAAACTAGAATGGTGGTGTGGTGTCATTGATTGCTTTAAGATTTGCTTTTCCGTCCTGGAGAGAAGTAGCAGCTTCGTCTATCAGGTGTGGTGCTCCTGTTGTTGTGTCCTTTATTTTTGTTGAAAGGTCTGGAACGAAAGGACTGATTGTCATCAGGTCGGCAATTTTGAGTATTTTCTAGGTTAGCTGGATTTTGGTTTTTGGCCAGTTGTCCTTATTGCCTTGGTTATGAAATTGTTTGAAGGGTTCGGAAAAGGGTTTCTGCTGTTGCTTTTGGTTGTTGTGTTTCGGTTTTCTTGAGATATAAAGGTGAGGTGGCAGTTTCATTAGTCTACAAAAGAGGATGTCTGATTTGTGGATAGGTTGATTGCGTAGTTGATGCTTGGTTGAATCGTTTAAATTTAATGCAGTCTGTAAAGCGATGTCGTGCATCAAGTGATTTATGTCGAATAGCACCCTGGCGAGCCAATTCATTGAATGATAGGTTGCAAAGCAGGCCTTTTGGAAGAGTTGCTGGATAAGTGTTGAAATTTGCTCGACTTCAGCTAGAGTCGGGCTGGTTGCGAGTTTTTCACGTAAGGCATTAACTTCTGTGTTCAGGATATCGGCTTGAGAGGCTGCACGTAGGCCGAATCGTAGTCGAAAAGAACGTGAGTTGGCATTTTGGCTTTCTTTCGTAGAAAAAAGGTCGTTCCAAAATCCATTTTCACTTCAGCAGTTGGGAATTCAATCTGCGGGTAGGTGTCAAAGTTTTTTGAGTTCGTGGAACCGTCACCAAACGGTTTGAAATACCAGGTTTCGCGACCAGGATGTGGCGGAGGAGCGTCCTTGTCAGGTTCAAGTGGGTCACCTTTACCCAAAAGTTGGGTTTATGACTGGGGGTGTCGATCGATTGAGATGGTTTGTACCGGGACTGCGTCCTGAACTGCTTTGAGATGATCAGAAAGAGGAATGTTGGATGGATCTTCAGTATCGAGAATGTGGGGGAAATGAATACGACGGTCGGGCGGTCTTTCATTTTGGTTGACAAAAGGTCCATTAGGATATAGTTGCTGATGTAGTATGGAAGCTGAGTCGAGGTTTCTTTTGTTGTTGGCATGGGCTGGAAGCTGCTCGGATGAAACACGATCAGGCAGATTCACCGGACGATAAAAGGAACGTTGAGCTGAACCGGACTTTGAGGAGATTCAGGGTTTCTTCGATGACTGGTGTGAGGACGAAAGAGCTCTTTTATGGCTAGCCTCACTAGAGAATGTTGCAACCCATTCTTTCGTGTAGTTGTCCTAAACCGATGGTGTGGCGGACGGCGGCGGATCACCTCGAGGTTTGCGGTGGCTGAAGTCAAGAATAGCATGGCTGATCAGGCGGGCCGAATGGGACGGTAAGTCGAGTGGTGACTTGGGAGTGCTTCTTTATTGCGAGTTCTAATTTTCAGGTGCGCTTTTACTTTTGTTTGAGTTTTGAATAAGTGTCTTTCGCCGTACGTAGCTTACGTTCGAGCACTGACAAATGCAACGGTGATGGCGGCAGGCCTTGACCGGCTTGTATTGGTGATGTTGAAGGTTTCGCCAGCGGCAAGGAAAGTGGACATGCCGGGCGAAAGAAACGAAATCTGGTCGTCGACTGTAGTGTGTGAACGGGCAGGTGTTTCGGTGTGCGGGAAGTCCGGCAACAACTTAAGAGTGGTCGGCAGAAGCGTTGATGGGCGAAGGAAAGGTCATCCGGGCGGAAACATCAATCAGAGCATCAGAGCATCTTTCGTTTTGGGCATGGCTGATGAGGCTTCTTTCGTGGCGGCAGGACCCGATCTTCAATCGGACGAAAGAAACGAAAGCCAAGTGACGATTCAAGATGGCGGAGGACAGAAACTATGTCAAACGAAAACTCGGTGGAGGAAATGTGATGCCTGCCTTTCGGGCTGAGGCGCTTTTATACTGAGAGGGATGCGCCCGCGCATTCGTAATCGGGTTACGACGCTGGCGGCTACAAGCAACTGAAAAACCTCCAGGGAAACGCAGCATTGCGAGAAACGAATGAAAAAATTCACAGGTTATGTACGTTTTCCAGCAGCAACAAGAAAGATAATTTTTAAGAAGCTTCATAGCGTGCGGCGCTTGTCATCACTTTGGTGTCAATTATTGCCGCTTTGGAACCCCCCCCCCCCCCAACCTCCCAAGCGCTGCTTCAGCAGAGAAATGTAAGGCGGTGACGGCGAAATCCAACACCAAAAGAGGAGTGGTAGATATGGGAGAGATAAAAAGTGACAAAAAGGGGTTGTTCTTAAATCCATGTTACCCTTGCTTTCATTTATAAATTACTAAGTTTTTCGAATGTTCGGTGCAAAACAAACTCTACCAAATCAAGTTAAGTGGCCTACAAATTTTTTTTCTGACCAGCACCACCAGTCCACAAAGCCACAGGCACACCAGGCATGTGCCCAATTGTCTGGCGGGCCAGAACGTGCCTGGCCGTTTTGTGCGAATTGTCGGTGGAAATACGAAATCTTCAATCAAATACCATAAAAAATACCGGCAACCGGCGACTACAGTGGAAATTTTCAGACATCTTACACCGGGAAGGACACGTTACCACTAACGGAGAATATCAAAAACAGAGTTCTTCTTAAATTTTCGGTGGTTTATCCGACCACCTTCGTCAGAAGTCCGCTCACAATACGGCACACACTTCCTCACATCACGTGGCGACGTCGTTCATTTTGAACCACGCGCTGTGTCACCACTGATCTTTCTAGGTCGCTGCATCTGGACACTCCCCTGTTGGTTGAGTTTGGATGCTAGACGAGGGTGCACTAGTCGGTCAATTTCGTTGTATGCTGCACTGACGATGTTCATTAAAGGAACTCCCTGTTTTTGAAAACGTTTCATGGCCAATGATTCGAGAGCTCTCAAGTGGGATCCGTTGAGGGAGTTAGATTTTAGTAGCACAGAGGTTTCATTCCAAGAAATGGTACGTTTTTGTGGTGAAGGGCAATGCCGTTTTTCAAAACTTTGTTGAGGGTGTCCCCCACATGTAACTTCACTCTCTTGTAGTTGACGTTTGGTAGACAGCGTTACAGGATTCACATGGGATGCAGTATACCATCCCTGGAATGAACTGAAGATGTGCAGGGGGTAAAGAAGGGGGTTGTGGGCGGAGTGGATTCAAATACCATAGCATCGGTATCAGAATCGGACCGCCTTATACATTGGCTTACTTCACCCCCCCACCTCCACTAATATCGCGACCTACATTCTTACACTGTTACATGAACACAACCAAGGACACAATGTTATAGGACTCTTACGCAGAGTGATATAAAGGGTGTTTCAGAATAAAACCGACAAACTCCCACGGCAACTTAGGAGGTAAAGAAAAGTCAACAAGTCCTATACAACACCTATCCAAAAATGCTTGGTTACCGATTGCCCTATTAGACCCTAATTATTTTATGGTGAGTATTAAAGTAGTGGCTTAATTGGAGCCAGTGTCTGTATGTCTGCAAGGTGCACGCTTCATTGTGACCTCGTACAATTCAGCAGTTGCAGCACGGTGCACCAACCTGTTGAAAAACTTTGTGATAGGCCTAATCGAATTGCATTCGAAACTGCAACTACGTCTAACTCATGACAAGAGATTTGTTAAATAATTTTTTTAATACGTAATATTTATTCAAAGGCAAGCATAGGTTAATAATTTCTACATGCAATAAATGTTGTTTAAGGCTGCAAACAACATATCACTGCTTTTGATAAACGTTTTCGTAGTTGCGTGAACACGAATTGTCTAGTGTGAACACTGCAATATTATATCAGCAGCCAGAAGCAGCCTGGTGGGTGTGTAGAGGCCATTCCGGAAGTTGGTGGGCCACTTTTGTTTGGAGACATTTCGCCCCAAAGGTTGTGAGAATGCCGAGCTCACTCAGCTCGTCACTTCCCTCCCAACTGGCCTTTTCAGCCACTCGCCACGCACATGCGCCACCTGGTGACGTACCGTGGAGAAGAGAGAGAGAGCAACATGGCCACCAAAGCATGTACACTATCATTTACGGCTCCAGTAAAAGCTTGTTTTGAAACCCCGAACCGAACCCTGGACTCATACTTTGACCCGGGATGGGCGGATAGGGGAAGCTCCACCAGTCCCTGGCAAAGAGATGGCGCCCCTCAGGTTTGAATTCAGATCACTTCACAAACTCAGAAAACAAATGCTACTAGGTGAAAGCCACGCTACTAAAGAAAACCCATGCGACCAATCAAAAACGCAGGTGAGGTCGAGACAATGCTCGGTTGGGTCCCGAAATAGCTATTAGGGAAGACACGAGAGCTCAAGCAGAAGAAACTTTCTCGAATGTGGGAAAAAACACGAAATTTAAATTACGAACAAATTGACATGACTGCCGACGATCTTTGAAGAAAAATTATGTGGTAAGAACTTTGTTGCAAAATCGTATTGAACTGTGTTTCCAGGCCACTAGCTATAAGGGAATCCCTTACCAAATTCCGACCAAACGAGCAAAAATCGAACCTATGAACATTTGCGCACAATTCCAAACCTTTAACGATCAATTTTAATGGCTCAAAACGCACAACCTTGTCATATTCAAAAAAGGCACCACGTTTCGCAATTCATAAAACCGCAGCAGACACTCAACGCCATCTTGCGTCAGTTATCTAAATCATGCGATCAAACACAGTGACGTCACCCCCTTTTGACATCTCTCTGAACCCCGTAGCGGACACCATTCAATTTTCGAAGCGAAAACGACGCCACTTTGGAAATCTGCGATCTCGTTCCTGAACTTTCGAATTTCCAGGCCATGAACTCTCAAATTTATGTCAAAGAAAGGTCAAATTCGATCTCGTATGATGTGACCATTTACGGAATAGTAGTAGAAGCGTTGCAAACACAGTCAAACATGTCTCAAACTCGCCCAATCGATGACATGAACACGCCAATGAGCAACAACGCCAGCGACCAATTGGGCTTGCAATACCCATCGCTAGATGGCGGCACTGATCAAGCAAACGCAGCGCTACCGCCACCAAACATTCCAAGCACCACGCACGAGGCAAAACGCCAAAATTTGGAAATAAATTCATTGTCTGATCAAAATATAGAACTGCGCAGGCAGAATTGTGAGCAGTGAATTGAATTAAATGACACGTCAGCCAAATATGAATGTATGTTAGAGAGAATAAATCAACTAGAATTACACGATGTGATCAAGCAAGATGATTACAGCAAAGGGTTTGGCAGCACCAAAAACAACAACGCTTTCTTAGCCAAACCCACGAACACAAACATTGGAAATTCATCAAATTTTCGTGAAGTAGATGCCAGAACTGTACTCAAACTGACTTTTAAGGATCACTCAAACAATTTATCCCCAAATAATTTGGATTTTGACCCTAATAAGTCATATCTGAATGAAAGTAAGGTCTCTGAACACCCTCCTTGACAGGTCTGGCCAATGTAATCACTACCAAATCATTCAAACTCCAAGCACTGAGTGATACCACAAACCAAAATGAGTGGATTGATACTATTACACTGCAACTAACAGGCAACACCATCACCACCGAAGACTTGCACACAGTAATGAGATGCTGCATGTAGAGCACATACAGGCGTTGGTGGGGATCCTTGCCAGACAAACCTAGAAACTGGGAAGAAATTCAAGCAGCATTACGCAAAATGTATAAAAAAAACGCACCACTGACTCTGAGAGACTTGCAAAAATTTACAATACGAGACAGCAGTACCTAGATCCACCAGCTGAATTTGTAGTGCGCATGCGACATAGCATTAACAAGCTACCTCCCAAAGAGCAAGCAGATTTGATAATTGGCCAATGCATAAGAAGTTAAGAATTCAGTTAGCCATTTTGAGAGTGCGATCGCCAGATGAACGTCTCGAAATTCTAGAAGAACTGCCCAACTACATTCGCTTTCCCCAATGTCGGCAAGACCAACAGAGTAACCTCAGGCGTAGTGACACGAGACCACAAACCCAAAGTATTAGCGTTCCACTACAAGTCTCACAGGTCTCGCACCAACAACCGTATACTACAGGGACCATACAATCACAAGTAACGCCTCAGAGAACAGCAGTTTCCATCCCACTACCCAGGTTGTTTGATACCAGCGAGGTCAGCTCCACGCAAGTAACTGCACCCAAAGAGACAGAAGGCCTCAACCCAATCTCCCAACCTTTCTTCCCCGCTTCGGCCGCACCCGCAGCAATTGCCATGGAGCAACAAATGCCAGGCGCTGACACAACACAACCACGAGTAGCCAACAGGGAGCCTCGCAGACAACCTACCAGTCCCAAGCCATGGCACAAAACGGTAACGTGCTACAACTGTGATGAAATTGGTCACATTTCCACTTTCTGAACCATGCCAGAAAGACCAAGAAAGCAGCAACCTCAACAAACACTCAACCTTGGGCCACCGGAAAACATACCGTCAATGCATGTCATCGCATTCAACAAACGATTTTTTGCCGGACTCGATTCAGGTACCACAACGAACCACATCAGAACTGACTGGCTCGTGGCTATTTTCCCAGACGCTGCAAGTCACCTAAGACCACACACAGGTCCGTCGCCAAGCTTAGCGAACGGCCAGGATGGTACTCGACCGACAGGAAGGATCACCATCCCCATTGTGACCCATGGCAAGCACCTAAACATGGAGTTCTCAGTCATTGACGATCTTGCCATCAATTGCATTTTAGGCTGCGACTATGCAAGAAAAGTCAAATTGTGCATCGACTATGCAAACCTCGTGGGAAATTTCGACAGTAACGTAAGACACTTGTTCCCGCTCTGCGCACTCTGCCGACCCAAACACTCCCGTTCACAACTCAGCATGGTTCATTCGATCAGCAGAAGGCCAAGAGAGATTAAATTAACTGACCGAAGGAGAGTTCGAGTTTCTAGACTGGCTGCTAGAACAGAACAAGGACATATTTCCAGGAAAGCCAGGAAAACTAGCAGGAAAAGAGTACTCCATCAAGCTCAACCCCGAGGCGAAACCACTCTGCCAGGGAGTCTACTCCACTGCACCAGCCATCAAGAAAGAGATTGACAAAATGGTGGATGTCCTTCTAGCGACCAATAGGATCGAAGCATCGGAGAGCCAATGGGGATTGCCATTTTTTCTCAAACAAAAAAAGAATGGCAGAGGATTCTGCCCACTTTTGGATTATAGATACCTGAACTCTTGGATTGAGACCGACAATTATTCGATGCCACGCACAGATGAAGTTTTCCACTTTCTTGCCGGGGCCAAGTACATCTCGCTCATGGACGGCGAGCAGAGTGTTCATCAAATTCCCCTTGACCCTGCAAGCCACGATTGCACCACCATCGTTTGCCATCATGGGGCAATCAAGTTCAAGGTCTTTCCCTTCGGGCTTAAGACGGCCAGCCAAGCATTCCAAAGAACAATGACAGCGATCCTAGGGGACCTCATCAATAATGTGTGCATCCTGTACATTGATGATATTATAATCGCGACACGCACCTGGAAAGAGCATTGCGGGCCTTGAAGGAGATATTCAAGAGATTAAGAGCGGCAGGTTTCACTCTAAAGAGGAAAAAATGCAACATTGGGGTTCCGGAACTCAAAATCCTAGGGATCAGAGTCACCGCCAAAGGGATAGAGCTGACATCCGAACACATGACAGCCATCCGCAACTGCCCTCGACCAACGACCAGGAAGAAACTAGAAGCCTTCTTGGGGCAATGCGGGTATTTCCGAAAATTTTATCGCCCACTTTTCCTCCATTGCCTCCTCTCTCCACCACCTGACTACGAAAGTATGTAGTAGTGGAACGATGAACATCCAACATGCGTTTGACACTCTCAAGAACAAACTGCTGACCGCAGCCATCCTTGCTCTGCCAGACTTTACCCAACCCTTTGTTGTAGAGTAGGATGCGTCCACGGAAGTTCTTGGGGCGACGCTCACGCATACCATCGATAGAGAAGTCCGAGTAGTCGAGTTCTCCAGCCGCATGCTTAAAGACAGGGAGAAGAAATACCCAATTTTCGCACTAGAGGCACTCGCAGCAATAGAGACAATCGAACACTGGGAGACTTACCTAGCGGGAGCCAAATTTCTTCTCGTCACGGACAATTCTGCACTCAAACGGATCCTATCCAAGAAAACTTCATCGGCAAGGACAGCGAGATGGGCCATCAGACTGCAAATATCCGTAGTCCACCGAGCAGGGAAGGAGAACATAGTGGCAGACGCTTTATCTCGCAATCCCGCACCGTCCACCTCAGACGCAGAAGACAAGCCACCGTATGAGACCAGCGCCAAGAATCAGACGAACATCCCCGCTAAGGTCAACGAAGCCATCAAACAACAGATGACGCTGCAATACCCACTACTCTACATCAGGACTCAGCCAGAAGTAGACATCCGAGACAAGAAACAGATAAAGGCAGCGCAAGAAGCAGATCTGCAGCAAGTAGAATCTTAAAGGCTTTATCGACACCAGAACTCGCAGGCAAGGAAGAGACGTACAACTACGTCAACAAAGTACGCAGGTCCTACACTTTCGACAGCGACGGAGTCCTCTACCACATCGACCTGCTGGCAGCTGAAAGAGGACAACTGGAAAATGCCTGGAGGATCTACGTTCCTAAGAATCTGCGACACACTTACCTCAAGGACTATCACGACCACGACCATCACGACTATCACGACCACGACCTGTGGGTAACCAAAACTATGCAGAGGCTCAGAGCTGTCGCTCACTGGCAACATATGTTTTCGGATTGCAAGGCCTGCGTCCGCTCCTGTCACGCCTGCTAAATCGCACAGAGATCCCAGCAAAGACGCATTGGCAACATACAACCTGTCATCCCACAGGAGCCATTCCACATGCTAGGAATAGACTTCGTCGGCCCACTGCCAGAAACCACGAACCGACACAAGTACATCATGTCAGTCATGGATTATTTTACTAAATTCGTCTGGCTAATTCCCACCAAGTCAGCAACAGCAAAGACTGCAGCAATATAGTTAAGAGACCAAATTCTGGATGTATATGGACCCCCAGCCATCCTGGTTTCTGACAACGGAGCCACCTTTATCTCCAAAGTATTCACCAACCTGCTGGAACTAACCGGAGTCGAATGCCACGGATTGCGCCCACAGAACCATGAAAGGGTGCATTCGTGCACTCCTCCACGATCATGAAACCAATTGGTGACCGTTGCTGCCAACACTCCAGTATGCCATTAATACCTCCCTGCACGTGAGCACAGGGAAAACACCGCACTACTTGATGTACACCAGAGATCCAAGGACTGCACTGAGAATCACCAGCATGCCAGACACCGCAAGAACACGCAGAGGAGATGAGAGCAGAGATGAAGAACACAAATGATCTCGTCGCTGCACACCTAGCAGAAGCAGCAAGAGCCACAAAGATCTCCTATGACCAATGACATTGTAACGTGGAATTCAAAGTCGAAGAACTAGTAAAGATAAGAAACCACATCTTGTCCAATGCCGACAAAGGCATTGCAAAGAAGTTGGAACCGATCTTCAAGGCACCCTACCGCGCGAAAGAGAAAAGCAGTTCCGTAACCTACAGAATCGTATGCATCCACGACGCCACTGATGTCAAAATCATCAACGCCAGAGAGATGGAGGCATACTGGGATCCAATAACAATGGATCGGAAGGGACCACAGCCACCCACACCCGCAGCAGACAACCAGCAAGACACGGCCACCACGCATGTCGACATCAACATGGACAACTACTCGATGACCAATCCGACATTGCAGCCTCCGACAAGGAGACAGCTCAGGCTCATCTAGCTCAGAACCAGATGATGACCCAGATTGGAGAGAGCCTGGCGAATCTCGAAACTCTTCAGACTCCGACAACGCAAGCACGAAATCTGCTAGTCGCACCAGATGCAAGAGAATCAGAAAGGCACCGGCGCATCTAAAAGACTACATCCAGTTCTTCGCCGTACTACCATTCCGGGGAATCGAAGTTGAAGACTGGAACAAAGAAGCCAGTAAGATGGAACGAATCGGGGGGGAGTGGCTGAAAGGGAAAGAGATTGGGAGAGGCATGAATCGACCCTTCGACAACGAGAACAAAGGTGAAATGGGACTGTGAGCGCAGGCTCGGTGAGCACAAATTTTGCATCATGAGACAAACTTGGGACGACCACAAAACGAATGGAGATGTGTGACGGCAAGGAATTAAGATTGAAGGCACATCACGATGAAATGTCCAACTCCTCCGAAATCGCATCTCATGGTAATGAGGACATCTCACCACCAGCGCACACTGCATCCACAACCCAGCGAGCTCGGAGGAAGGGGCGAAGATCCACGCATCAAACTTAACCTTCACGGAAAGACAGCGACACCCACAGTGCCATTCGAACACTCTAAGAACTGTTTAATGACCCAAATGAAAAAGAGACTAAGCCGTACCTTCGGGACGCAACAACTGTGTTTTCACCAAGTTTCTCTTCTGCGCAATTTTCTACCCAATGAACTAAGTCGTACCCTAGGGACGCAAAACCACATCAGTGCAGTTTGGATGGAGCATTCCGGTTCATCTTTTCGATCTCAGTGTGCCCTGATGGCGACAAGAGGAGATAAGGGCAGGAATTAGGTAATGTATATTTTCATGAAGGCAATAGAAACCAAAATCAACCAGGTAATATTTGTATTTTGGAGTTTCTAGTTACCAAAAAAATATACATTACCTAATTTATTAGCATTCCACAGACTTTGTCGTAGGTAGCGGGCGCCATCTTGACCACGCCCCCTAGGGTAGCGGCCGGTTCCCCAAAAAGATAACTTCGCACAATGACCACACACAAGTGCTTAAGGGAGGAGCTAAAGCATTCGACGAGCAGCGACGAATGGCCCAATCCTGTATAACCCATCGGCATGGCGGAACATGTCCCGCAGATAGGGGGAAGTGAACACAGTCGGACTACGCCATGAGGCGGCTTCCATAATCTCGGTGACCGGGACGTTGCTGTAATGCGCCCAGGAGGCAGAAATAGCGCATAGTTCGTGGGCAGTGACACGGATACCTTGATCAGCGCAGTTGATGTCTAGTGCAGTGTAGGCTTGCAGGATGATCCAGGTGGACATCATGTGTGGCAGCCTCGACGTTTCGGGAGACAAAAAGGTAAGAACAGTTGGGTACGTCCTCGGCGGAGTGGCTTAGATGTAAAACCAGAGTGCTCGGACAGGGCAGAGTGCTCATTCCTAGTCATCCCCGAGGATGTTGGTAAGGGCAGGGATGATGAATAGGGGTAATCGTTCATCCGGTCTCTGAGTTTTTGCCCAAAAGGAAGCACGGGGAGTAAGGGTGACACCGGAACGATTGTAGAGAAAGAAGCAGTTCGTTGCTGTGGCTGATAGGTCTTTTAGTTCGCTGCAACGGGGGCAAGCAGCCAGTGCAATAAGGAACACTGTCTTGCGCGTAAGATGGCTATGCTGACAGGTGGATAACGGTTTATAGGGAGGGCCACGAAGACCATCGAAGACGATGGAGAGGTCCCAGTCCGGAAAGAGCCAGCGCAGTCAAGGGCGACCAATCATAAAGGAACGGATCAGAGACGAGAAGTGGAAGTCATCGATAAGGCTAAACCTTCTTGCTGCCTTAAAGATAGCGCTTAAAGCGGAACGGGACACTATAATCATGAATCCACAGAGGCCGTCATTAAAAAGGAAATTGAGGAACCGGAGGAGTTCTGGTATAGAGGATCGACCTGTTGAGAGACACACCAACGAAACCACCTGCGCCAATGGCTGTCGTAGATCTTTGCGGTGGAGGTACGGATGGCTCTGGATGCAATTCGGTCGGCCTGTTCTGGAGAAACTCCTGACGCTTCGAGGAGTCGGATGATAGTAGCCACCTGTGTAACCGCAGGGACTGAGGTCGATGATGGAGGATGGTGCCGTTATTGTGTCAGCAGGTCTGGTCAGAGCGGAATCTGACAGGCAGGTCGATGAGGAGATCAAGAAGTGTCGGGAACCATGCTGCTGCCGTCCAATCCTGTGCGACCAGTAGAAACGTCCCGGAAGCAGCTGCGATCTTGCGGAGGACGAGAAGTAGCAGCTTGGGCGGTGAGAACACGTAAGCAAACAGGCAATTCCAGTCCAGAGTCGGTGCGTCGGTGGCCTTGGTGCGAGGGTCTAGACTCGGGCTGACAAATTGGGAAAGTTTGTCATTGAATCTCGTGGCAAATAGGTCAATCATACGTCGGCCCCAAAGATCGAAGAGCGCATTGCAGATTGACAAGTGTAAAGTCCATTCGCTTGATGGCGGCAGCGACGGTAGAGAGACTCGGCAATCCCATTGCGGCTGCCAGGAATGTGTAGGGGAAGCAGGTGGATCTGAAGGCTGATGCATAACTGAAAGATTTCAGGCATCAGGGCATGGAGGGATCGGGATCTCGTACCGCCCCCTTTCCGGAGGTATGCTAGTGTTGTCTACATGAACCTGAACCACACGGCGTGTTACAAGGTGGCGGAAGTGACCGAGCCCGAGGAGGACTGCTTCTAGATAGAGAACGTTGATATGTTCCGTGAGTCCGGGTGCCCAGGTTCCAGAGGTCGTGGTGCTGCCGATGTGGAACTCCCAACACATGAGGGATGCGTTTGTGAAGAGATGCAAGTCCGGTAGTGGCTCGTGAAGAGGAACCGTCATGGCTAGATGGAGGATGTTCATCCACCATTTCAGAGCGGAAAACGGGAAGTCCTGGTGGAGTGTTCATTCAGAGAGAAGGGGGGCAGAACGGGAGTCTCCCCACTCGATTGTCCAAAAGTAATGAAACGGCCGGGCCATCCACCTGCCGTAGGGAACCAGGTCGTTAAGGGAATCGATCGTCCCAATTAGTGAGTTGAGATCCCGGAAGGTGTGTTGAGGAAGCTTAAGGAAGGAATGAGACGAAGCGAGGAGGCTGGAGACACGTTCGGGAGACAGCATCACGGAACTGTGAAGCAGGTCAAAGAATATTCCGAGGAACGTAAAGGCTTTGGCTGGGAGGATTCGAGATTTAGGGGTATTGATTTCGAATCCCAAGCGGGCCAAAAGAGACGTGGCGGCCTGCACATTTGTGAGGAGCAAGGCGCGGTCCTGATGAGGGAGCAACCAGTCGTCGAGGAACGCATGGACTAGAACGCCATGCTGACGTAGGAACGCTGGTATCGGTCGGAGTACCAAAGTGAAGATACGAGGAGCTGCATTTAGTCCGAACGGGAGGCAAAGAAACTCGTAGATGGAACCGTCGAAAATGAAACGGAAGAGATGCCGGAGAAAGGCACGAAGCAGAATGTGTAGATACGCGTCCGCAAGATCTAAAGAAATCGTCCAATCGAGGGGAAGGAAGGAGTGTCGAATCGAGTCGACCGTTTCCATCTGAAAATTAGGGTTTTGTATGAACAGGATGAGAGATCGAAGACTGAAAATAAGTAGAGATCCTCCCGACTTCTTGGGGCAAACGAAAATACTGCATTAAAAGCCGTGTTGAACCGGACTGGGACCACCCCGATGGCTTACTTTAACCCCTTCGCGACAGGTACGAACACGCATTTTTAGTAACAATGTGTGCAAGTCAAACCAGGTACGAACATGCGTTTGTAGCAGTTTACATTGCAGTCTGTTAGCCCTCAAGAACTGCTGGTTCGGTCTGTGCAGTCTTGTGTTTGGATGCTGGTCTTGAAGGGGTTAACAGGAGCGCGGAGTTCCCAAGGCAGGCTTCGCAAGGGAGGTGGATGCAGGAATCGGGGAAGGGGGGGGATTGAGGCTTAATGGCGCGTCGACAACTTGGTCATTAGCGCCAACCTCAGTCACAGTGCAGTGGTCCGGGTTGCCACTGCACCACACATTACAGAGATGTCATTCAAACCCCTAATCTAAATCTTGTCATACATCTGTACCTCCTGCAAAAATTGAAA
>JAHWFP010071326.1:0-20749 GCA_023313725.1 Lithobius niger
TTAGACGATTTTCCAGTTAGACGTTTGTCCGACGCACCCTTAAAATCCTGGCTAGTCGATGCCACGTAACATTTTCACCTTAAAGTGGCACTATCAACGATTGAGAGTCTGGAGAATCTGGCAATATCTAGCGCTATCTAAGAATATCTAGCACTTGCTTGCATCAAGTAGAGTAATTTACGCCATTTCTTTTAACGAAACAAACAAGACACTTGCCTCCTTAATTATTGAGTGAAACGTTGGTACGTCTTTGTGCACCTGGGAGCAAGCTATAAAGGTTAACGATATCACTGCCGCTAGATGGCACCATGCTATTTTCGTTCGGTTTTCAATCGGTAATATTGCGTGCGCAGGATATCTTGAGTCCTGCAGGTATTTTATGCGCGGCTACGTCTTCCTGGAGGGAGCGGCTTTAATCGAGGCCGCCATTGTTTTTGTAACCATCCTGGATATCAACAAGGCACTCTGGTACCAAAAATGTACAATCGATTATCTGTATTCGTTTTGGGGCGAACTCGAGATAGGCCGCGGTCACTACAGTGCCACTTTAATGGCCGCGTAATAGTCTTTGCTGCACATCCGAATGCTACGACGGGCGTTATTAAATATTTTTTTTATGGATATCTAGAATACATTTTTGGCCAGTGCGTCTCTGATTTCTGGAAACTATCACCTCTATCAAACACTAAAACCAGTTATAATTTGGTAACATAAATTAGTTCTGAAAAATCCTTACATAACAGATATCTAGACCTACCTGTGTATCCAGTAACGTTGTTAGTATGAAAACAAACTGATGTAGTTCGACGAAGTAAAAACGTAAATTACATGAGAAGGATATCCTTCCTATAAACCTCTAATGTCGCATATAACCCTGTTATTGGTAGGCTATTATTAAATCAGCGACATTTACTCGTCTGTGACGATCGCATTAAACGGAACATTGGCTTTTTGTATTTTGAATAGTATTACGTATAAAGTATTTCCGTATTTGAGTGATATCGACAGATCAGTTTGTGTAGGTTAATGCACCGTTGAATCGTCGTTTATAGGCATCATCGCTTCAACAAGCAATAGCAACATTATTAGACCGTTGCAGTGACTAATGACGGATTTTTTTTCAGTTAGCCTACAGTTAAAAGTGACTTGCCGGACATTACGCGTAATAAATAAACGGACAAAAGATGTTATGTCGTGGTGGACTCATCCGAATTGCGAATTTACATTCCCCTACTATTTGTGTATAGAAAAGAATCGGAAATAAATTATTTGTTCCGGAATTTTTGTCGATGAACAGTGGGCAAAGGATGGGTTCCTACCAACGGGATTCTTGTTGCTGGCAAAGTTAGTGAATCGGAGGCGTGCTTGCAGGGGCGGATCTAGGAATGAAAGGGAGACCTTTTGGTGTTGGTGCATTTTTTGCGCCCTCCCTTTCCCGCCGCCGCCAAAAAAAATGCATTAATATTTTCATGAAATGAGTGAATGAAAGGTACTAGGCTTACTTTAATACGTTGTGGGTTGTGCTGAGTTGAATAAATTTACTACATTAACATGCTATAACTTGCTCAGCACTTCCTTTCTCGCAGGTTTTTCCCTTACCCCACCCTCCTCCTGATAACACCTTCAAACAAATTTTAGCCCCGCTCCCATCTCTTCATACAACAATTTTCATGACCACCCTCATTTTCGCTCCCCCGCCCCCTCTTTGATAAATAATGAACGGTCCCTAAGTGTAAGATTGGCCGTATCTTCATTCGAACACCTAATGACAGTTATTAAGTAATTATCAGCAATTATGGGTCATTACCCCGTTCGACAAGTAAGAACTTTTGGAAACATTTGCCAGCCTTAGAACACCGTGAGTAGCAACAACTTTTCCATGTGAACGGGCGTTCCATTCTTTGCAACTTGTAACTTGGCTTTTGGCGGGAAGCTTGTTATAAATGGAAAGAACGTTTTACCGCCAGCGGCAGAGATGCTCTTTGTCGTCTTGTAGGACAAATTCAAGTTGATCGATGTCACGTTGTAAATAATTCTTGTTGTAAATTTTGCTGAAGGAGACGAAGTAAATTGGACCATTTTGTTTGCAAGCGTGAGTCGACCCATTGAATTTATAAGATTTTGATGGGGAAGGTCACATTTTTGTGTTCAGGAATGGTAAGCTTTTAGCATCTCCAATTTACGTGAGGCCGGAGAAGAGTCCTGGGTTCGAGTCCCAGTCGGGGCAGTTGTCTTTTCTTTCTTTCTCACATTTGTGTATCGTGTATTCTCACAAGGCCAGTCTTTAATGCAAACTGCTTGCTTCCTTCGTTTACCCTTTACCTTGTGATTTCTTCTTTGTTCACGTGAGGTCATTTAACCCTTTGACTGCTGAATTAATCTCCACAAAAGGAGGGGTAACCTGGACGGGACTCGAACTAGCAATTTGAAGGAGCTCTTTTAACTTCAGGCACACGCCTCTACCAACTCGGCCACGGCCGTCTCTAGAGTCGGTTTCTTAAGGGAACCTAGTATTGTTGTCGTTTCTCCATTGTTGGCCATCTCGTGCATACTTTGGACTCTGTTTTTTAGGACTCAAAGCTGTGCTTGTGTTTTTGGCGAGTATACTCGTCGCCAGCACTTTAAGGCTTAAAAACCTTATCCGTATGTTGTAGCATGTGCTGAGCAATTCGTGGTGCACCACCGGACCTCTTATTTGGTGGCAAATTACCCCTTGCCCCTCCCCCCCCCTCCCTTTAATATACAAGATGGCCCATAAAAAACGCACGAGCTGAAAAATTTCCGAGTTCATACTTTTTTCTAATTTTTTTTTTATTTGTCGTAGTGAAAATAGTGACCACTGTAGTACTCCAGTCAAGTGGTCCCTATTTTACCTTTTTTTTTTTATTTGGTGGACTTTTTATGTGCCCCCATATTTTATTAATGATAGGGGGATAAGCGGACGGGGAGGCTCGAAACTCATCTTTTTTGTCTTACACTATTATTTTCACTCGAGGAATTTACATTTTCTTCATTCTGACTCTTTGACCCATTGATCGTCTAATTTGTAAAGCTCGTCCATTGTTGGATTATCATATTCTGTCAGTGCCAGATTAACCAGTTGAAGACGTGCCAATACCAATAGACATGGCGAGACAAAATAGTAATTAGCCATTGACCTAAAGAATAAAAATAAATATAAACGTGAGAGAAAATAAATAGAGACCTGTAGCCCAGAGGTGGACGCATCTGTGATGAGAAGCTCGGAGGGTTCCTTTTCCGTGATGGGGACTACCGCAGCTGTGTTCGTGGAGTCGCACCACCACAGCGCTTCTGACTTTAGACAACTTGCGGACATCCAGATCCAGTCTTGATAAGTGATGGTCCTGGTTTCCAGTGGTCCTTCCTGTACCAGTGAGGATGGGGGGGGGAGGGGGGAAGCACTCTTTAACTGCCATAGGAAACAAAGTTCTAGAAGACCAATGATCTTGCAGAGGGATCTCAATGTGAAGTTCTGGTGATTCAGAAGCTTGACAACTCCCTCTTTAACGGACAGAATCCTTTCTGTGGATGAGCGAATTGTGTCCTCCGTATCGAAGAGCACTCCGAGAAAATTGACAGATTTCATGAGCTCTAGGCTAGGTCCTATGTTGTAGTGGTTCTCATGGGCTTGATGTTATGGCGTCATTTTCAAGTTTATATTTATTGTAAATTTTTCAATTCTTCTAACTCTGCGTTGTTTAATTTCATTTTATCTGCCTATATCCTTTTTTTTATATTTTAAAACTTTTTTTGTAGGGAGTTGCAACTATACCAGTTTCAGATCAATTATTATCTATCTGCAGGAGGGTTACCTCACTGTTTTTTTTGCAGAGCTGGAAAAAGGCCAGCCGGTCATTTTCAAAATTCATACGGAGGCCAAACCCACGGTACAAAAAAATCTTTCAGCCATGAAGATAACACCAGTGGTTATTACTGGAAGCAAGAATTTATAGGGTTTGGGAGGAGAATTTGTAACTCTAAAAAGTCCCCACTGAAACACGTTAGATCGGTCCCCATTAGTTCAGTCCGACTTTTCAGAGGGTGCCACGTGTTCCATCTGATAATTTTTGCTCATTTTTCAGCACAAATCTAAAGTGAGCTAAATTACAACTAAGCTAGGCTAAATAATAATTAAAATCAAGCTAGTTTCGTTTAGTTTAGTTTAATTTTAGGCTCCAAACTGAGTAGAAATGCCCACATAAACACATGGCGCCCTCTGTAAACTAAGACTGAACTAATACGACTGTATCCGAGACGTTTCAGTATTGGGTCTCAGTCACAAATTCTCCTCCCCCAACCCTATAAATTCTTGCTGGAAGGGAAGAGCTTCCATATCTTATGACTGGTCTTGCCATTCTAAAGGACTTGAGGACAGCCAGTAACACAAAGATTCTGTTTGATGTTTCTTACGCGCAATCAGATAACGGGAAATTATAGTCCGAACAACAGACTTCGATTCCAGCCGTATTACGACCAGAATCAAACAAGGACTCCAGGAAATTTGAACATTGGCTGTAGGTGGTGCAGTGGGATCAGGTTTTCTCCCCGTTCCGTAATACCGCCATCTCCTGCATTTGACCAGGTAAACTTTCATGGTACCGTCAAACACACTTCTGACAACAGGCATGGCAACTGCCATCTAAAGACTGCCTTCTCCCAAGGTTATAAATGCTCGGCAAGTAGTTTGTTACAAAACTAAACACGGTTTATGTTCTTCCTCATGTAAGGATACTTAAGGATCAGTGTTACCATTTTACCAATTCAATACGTAGTTCAAAAAGAAATGCTCACTTTCACTTTCAGGTTTAAAGAGAGTCAAAGCACTTGTCAAATCTTGCACTTGAACACGAACCAAACAAGATTTAAAATCGGCGGATGCCGTTACCTCCAGTATGCAGCACCTACTCAATGTACTATTCGCGTGGATCTGCCAGTCCTACTCAATGCACCGGAGAGATATCTGCTCATTAGGTGTGCCTGATGAAGAAAGCAGAACGCTTTTGAAAATTTGGTTGACGTTATATTATGTCTTCGTAGTGAACGTGAGCATTTCCTTTTGCTGTTAAGTACTGAATTATGGAGTTTTACTGTTCGAACGGCAACTAAGTTTTTTGATGACTTTACCAGTTGTCGTGTGCCAAGAAGTTACTTCACAAAAGCTAATAAAATGGCAAATCACATACTGGAATATTACTTTAATTCCCTCTCAGTACAAATGTAACAAACAAGGGTTAGTGTTACAACACTCCACTAGATAACTTTTTATTTCCTACAAACCACCTTACTTTATATTTCACAACTTTCATTAGATTATGCTCTTTCATACAAAACACTTGCAGAAGTACATTTGTTCACTATAGTACTGAGAAAACAACTCCACATTGTACCATCGTACAGCATTTTCTCCATCGCTGAAAACTAACACATGCTCCACTAATTTATTTAACTTATTCACAAAGAAGTACTGTAGCCACTACGGTTTAGTTTTATTGTTACATCCACAAGTGTAAAATGTTATAAAAAGTATCTAGAAAAATTCCACATAAGAGATATACCAAATGCTGACATCACAATTTACAAAAACAAGTTGGAAGTTTTTTTTTTCTCTTTCTACGATAGTGTAGATTGCATAAGATAACATTCCTACTTGCTAAAGTCTACCAAAAAAATTGGTAGAATAAAAAACATTTGTACAACATCCTTTGAAGAATAAATGTTTTAAGGAATCATCTTTTTTTTCAGAACTGGTACCATGTCGGTGAAAAAAAGACAAAATATTGGCTTGCTTTCGTCATCGACGAAAACACATCCTACACTAAAAAGCTAAAGGAATGATACGAAAACGTTGTCTTAGCCCACTAGTGACAACTGCTTCAGGAACCAAACGCTTAGTAGTAAAGTATAACTTCGATTACCCAAATGCCATTCCAGAGAAAATTTCACAAATTTGACAGTTTGCTGACACGATGGGAGGAACAAGCTTGTTCTATCAGTTTCTTGAAACATTTTTATCCAAAATCTAATGAAATCGGAAATCCCCTTGCAATTTCAAGCACATTCCCCTACCACAAAGTTTAACTTTAACCAATTTATTTGTTAAGCATATACATTGGATTATCCAAACACCCCTTGGTCCCACTTAGCTCTGCTAAGCTCTACTGTACCAAGCCGAACAAATCAAACCAGGCTGACCAGAAGATGTTTGGTGTTCAGTGTTTCAACAGAAAGATACCCAACCGAACGTATTACCACTTAAAAGTGATAGGGATGCACCGAATACAAAATTTACCGAATACCAAATATATAACCGAATACTTAACTTAACGAATACACAACCGAATAGTTAAACTGCCGAATACCGAATATTCGGCACCAAACAATTTACATATTCGGCCGAATACAAAATTATTCGGTTCTGTGCCGAATAATAGCCGAACAGGCCGAATACCGAATTATTTGGCCGAATATGTGACCGAATACCTGTAATTTAAACATATTTGATCATTTTTTCCTTCTTTTAGAAATGTCAGAAGACAATTCCTCACAAACCAAAAAGTAAATGCTTCGCTAAACGTTCTTACATTCACACAATTACATAAATGTATACTAAAAAATATTCGGCCGAATACCAACACTATTCGGCCGAATACCGAATACTTGAATTTTTGGCCGAATAGGTAATTATTCGGTGCATCCCTACTAAGTGAGGGATTTTGATGTTTGAGCACACCAATTTGAAGGCTTTTCGCCAGCTTTTTGATGGGCCAACACACAAATTCCTAGCTCTAACTGTTCCAAAGTTATGAGGGAAAATGTAAAGGCACCGATTTCTTCATGCTCAAACAGTTTCTACATCCACTAGCAAATCCATGTGAACAACCCTACATTTGTTAAGAAATGTGTACTTTAATACACTGATGAGTCTTTGTGAACTGAGCTGTTTTTAATTTAATTTTAAAGGGTCATTGATTTGCACATTTTTGTTCTGTCGGAAGTGTTTGGTGTTCGGCTCATTTAAGGTTTGTTCAGTTGGTTCGGTTCGGCTGAAAAGTTCACATTCGGTACAGCCTTAATAATTTACTATAGTTTGATTATTTCATTAGAAATTTTGTAGAAGCTATAGTATTTTATGAACAAGTTGGCAAAATGTACAGACGCAAGAAAAATGCCTTTACATTGCCTGGTAAATTACAAACGGAAATCCCAAGAAACATCTGATTTCTCAAAAGCATCCACCTTGAAAATCACTGAAATATACTCAAAAGTAACAACAGTTGTACGAACAACAGAGTTTCTAATTAGTGTACGCCTTGCAAAGCAATGATAACCACCAAATATTTACACCCCAACTATTGTTTCGTGGGAAGCTCAAAAAATGCATTACATTTCCTAAAAATTTAATTATAGTCAATCAGAAAATCAAGGTTTTAACTATAGATTCCGTTTCATCAGCAATTTATCAAGCAGCTTCGCTTTGTGGTCGGGGAAAAGCTATGATGGTCCACTACTGCAGAAGCTCCAAGCAAGATGGCCGGCCTACCTAGATCTAAGACGAATTCATGTCTGAAGTATGTCTTCAAGACGATGGACTGCAGCTACTGCATTTAAGTCTTGCAGCAATGCGTACACGAAAATAGGTGGTGGCTCAAAGTCTGCAAAAGCTTCCCATTACGCCAATATTGGAAAATTTTCTCGACAGCATATGCCAGGCAACTATAAATCTCACAGTAGATAAACAAAACATAATTTCTTATGATCAACCCTAAAATTATAACTAGGGTTGATCATTAGAAACGTTTTTTAAAGACAGATCTAGATTTATAGTTCTATTTCTTAGGTTCTGCACAGTAGTACCATATTTACGGACACAATAGCACCAAAAAATTAAATTTAAGTTAATAAGCCAGAGGATATCCACAAATTAACTCACAAAATGGGCATAAAAACAGAAAAGTCAGGGTCAGGAGAAAAAAAAGTAAGGTCGGTTTGGTTATGGCAACCAAAGTTTATTTTGATTCATGCCCTAGTTCAGTTGGCCTACCCACCCTGAAAAAAACTGAGTATAATCATGGTATCAGTTCAAAGTTAACCTTCTACGACAAAACCAAGGCTATACACTGTAAAATAAAAATATTACACCGGGTAATCAAACAATAGTAATCAAATTGCATTGTTATATCAAAATCCTTGATACAAAACTCTCATAATGAGTACAAAATAAAAGGTATAAAACTTTTAATATTGACAAATCCCTTCACCAGTAATACTATTTCGTAGCAATCTTTTGGCAATTTTTATCGTTAAGTAAACAACTATCACCATATTTCACTTACACTTGGGTTTTTGCATCAGCCCTATTGCTACAACCAATGAGATTCAGCACTCCAAAGCACTACCAAAATAATGTACTATGTTATGTAAGGTTTGGCCGATGCAGACATTGGCTTCGGCACGGGGACTGTTTTTAGCAGTATCGGTAACGGCTGCATATCGGCTAGCAGTTTGGGTAAAATATTGGTTTTTACAATAATTTTGCCAAAAATTGGCCTTTTTTGACATTTCAATACATCATTCGAATTGTTTTTTTTTGAGAGCTTTCCGATGATGATAATTTTAAACAGACAACGGCACTAAAAACTTGTTATAAGAATCTCATGTTACTGCAACAAGCTTGCTCATAAACCCTGACGTGGTGAATTTTTGACAGGAGTTATAAAAATTTGTTGTTCAATAAGAAGCGACATAAAGGCCATTACAAAGCAACAAATTTCTGTAAATTAAAAAAAAACCTTGTCCTGGTTAAGTTTGCCACGATAAGCTCCATGGAAGTAACTGCATCGGTATTGGTAAAGAAAGCATAATATCGCGTTGGATCGTATCGGTGAAGTTGGTTATCGGCCGAGCCTTAATGTTAAGCATGCACCTATTACTTGTGTTTGAAGAGTTGTATTATTGGTTTGCGCGGCGACAGCCGAGATGCACATAGCATAGGAGGATACAGTATTTGGATAAGGATGTGCTCCGCGTAACTTTGCCTTAATTTGCGTGTGCTTCTTTTACTTAGCAATCCTTAAATAATACTTAGAAAACCAAAATACACAATTAATTTGTCCCTAGAGGATGGAGTAATGAAAAAAATAAGTAGAGCAACTAGCATCCTATTGATGCGATGCGATTGGATAGTACCCCTACAGGGTACAGAACATTATTAGTTCTGAACTCTTCAAAGGCAATATAGGTCAATAATGAAAAGAATACCATAAATCGTCTACGTAACGCCTGCGAGTCATAGCTATAAATGCGGCAAAATTGGGGCAAAATGTTTAAAGCCATTTCTAACCTTACTTCTATTCGAAAAGGGCATTTCCACCATCACTTAAGAAATAGCGATTATACATTCATTTCTGCACATGATCTGGATTCAATCTATCATTAGATGCAATGCTTTTTTTCTCATTTATTCACACATGTAGTTTTGTATATCGTTACTCCTCAAAAGTTCAACGAATTCACCGTTAATTGCAACCACACAACCCTCCGTAAGTCAAAGACCGGCAGCAAAACATCAGCAAAATACTCTACTTGCTTCCAGGTGACAGTGGTCCAGGAGTCCTGACGCTTACTTCCGGTCGAGCGCAAACTTCCAGAAAATGGCAACATTTGCACACGTAACTGATTGTGAATTGAACGACAATTCGTAACTTTACAGCATTTCAAGGGGGTTAGCGATTCCTCCAACATGACGTTTCAGAATCAATTTATGGTAGTGACGTCAATATCACGGTACACATACAGGGTAAGAGGAGTTCTGTACTATTAATTTGTTTTTCAGTAAATCACCAATTTGACAGTCCGTTACACCAATTCAATGAACAAGGAGCTAGCTGAAACTTAACAAAACTATTATAAAATAATTATTATTTTCATGGTAATTCCCTTCTATAGTCAATAAACTTAATTGGGAGTTTTGACACAGTTCAATTTCACGGAAAATAAAAATTCCATACTGTTATAGAACCGTCAGTACTTGGAAAGCAGTTAAGCAGCAGTGGAAACTGATCACATAAGCACATTGGATACAACTTTACCCCTTTACTAACCAAGGAATGTTTTTATGGTACAATCACGCACATTTATGGCACTTTCAAATAGTGTGACCAAAACTTTTTCAGGCAAGTAAATAATCACGTGAGAAGTACAGAACGCAGTTACTAAGTTACCACTAAATTAATTCATAAGTGCTCGAAGGTGCAGCACAAACTGATCTCCTCATGCGTACCATCGGTCTTTTGTTTTACAATTTTGGGATAATACAACAACCAAAACGATTCATTACCTACAAAATAACTAATTATTATAAAATAACATAAATGCCAACAGAAAAAAAATTGGAAAAAGAACAGTTCACACAAGTATGTTATTAAAAGCGATTACCTGTAAACATAAGTGAATCTAAAAGAAACGAAGCTGCATCAACTGAAACAGTAAATAAACCCAGTCATGCCACATTAGCTTACACTGCACCTTCCCGAGTCAACCTACTCAACAAAAGAGTTGCAAATAACTTTAGAAAACAGTAAATAAGTGGATGTTCATGGAAACTGTTTGTTGGCTTTGAGTTGGTATGCCATTTTAATGGTTATTCACAGCACCAGTACGTAAAGTTCAATTGCTAGAAACTATATTTCACGCAATGGAAATACCTTCCAGAAATTCCTCTTTCAGGGGACTTGGAAGATCGAAGAACAGGGTCTTCAAATTAAAATGAGATCTAAACTTTAAGAGATCTTTACTGCTAATGGGGTCTCCCGAACTCGACCAAACAGTCAATGTACTCCCAGGGTACGAGGCGAGCAAGCTCTGAAGCTGGTTCACCGAGTTTTTAGCCACACAGGCACGCACCGGAAATGTTACTGGTTGCAACAAACGTGATTCAGCAATCAACTTCTTCATTTCATTTACCATGTCGTCGTCGTATCTTGGATTGATCACACTCGAGTCAACGTACGTTGTCCAGCCAACAGACAACGTGCTAGTAGGGAAAGCGGTCTTGCACATGTCGATGAACTTTCTCGGATCTAGCGGAACCGCTAAAGGATTTCCAGGTCCCGTAAGGATATCAGCATTCAAAAGAAGAGGCACTTTAATCTGAAAAAAAATTACAATTACTGCAACAAACATAACAAGTTTTGTGAAAAAAAAAATAATTTTCACTCGGGTTTTACTGTTAAACAAAAATTAGGAAACATGAATCAAGCTTTAGGTAGCCATCACAAATTTATTCTGATTAATAAAAAAAAAAGTTGTTTCTCAGGCATCGCCGCACCGCCTAAAAGCCGCCGCACGGACCTTTTTTTTTTCATTTTCATTGATATTTACCGCAGCGCTTGCAACAAAATACGATTACGAGACACCAGACAGAAAAACAAAAAAAAAACCATCACGAGCACCACACCAACAATAGGGATCAGAGTATATCATTATAACTCTTATTATTACTATCTATATATTATTACTCTTAACAGCAATTATTGTTGTTGGTATGGCTAAAAAAAAAAAAAACCGCCTGCCCGCATGGAAAATTTTTTTTTTCGCCCGAGAAACAACTTTCTTTTTTTAAATGGCCTAACCAGTTTTTTTTAAGCTTAAGAATCACTTAAATCCTCGCACTAACTATTTTTTAACCTCTTTTATGGTTTTTGAATAAGAGATCGGCCAGCACATGTTGAACTTCTGGGTGGTTTAACCGTAGCAAGCAGCAAGGTCCTGCAGAATAGTTTAGCAAAGCCATGGCGAGACCATTCTCGACCTCGACCTTGTCTCAACTTGAACAAAACAAGGTCTTTGAGGCAACGTTGAGATGTGACGAGGCGAGATTGACTTCAAGACAAGCTTTTTCAACAAAAATTTCAACATTACTTGATTTAAATAACATTAAATTTAAATAATTAGGTTGCAGTTTTTTTGGTGAATCTTTTCTTCCTCTAACTTGTTAAATTAGCAAGTTCAGCACCCACCTCCCTTTTTTTCCAGCAAGAAAAAATATGCAAGAATTTACACTGGTGTATGGTTTTTGTTTACGTTACGATTTTTTCATAATAAGAAAAAAATTGATCACAGAGAGGATCTCACGAAAAACTTCGTTGAAGTTCGTACTGTGGAATATGATGAAATTCCGAAAAAGTCAATTCACTAAAAAATCACGCACATTTCCACAAACTAGACACTTACTCCTATGTCCAGCAAATTTTCAACAACTAACTGTTGTCATCATCAGGCTTGTAAGGTTGATTTAGTCCCTGATCACATCTTGTTTCAGCGTTGTTTACAAGTGCCGTTTTGGAACTCGCCGGTAATTCTAGCAAGCCACGATTTCCGGCGAGTTCGAAAACGGCACTTGTAAACAACGCTGAAACAAGATATGATCAGGGACTAAATCACCTTAAAAGCCTGATGATGACAGCAGTTAGCTGTTGAACATTTGCTGGACATAGGAGTAAGTGTCTAGTTTGTGGAAATTGCATGATTTTTTAGTGAATTAACTTTTTCGGAACAGAGAGGATACTGTAAAATCATCGATACTGGCCTTCAAATGTCTTCTACCAATAATTTTTTGCCAATCTGATAAATGAAGGCACACGAAACATTTATTGATGCATTAACGTAGTTTATCGGTTCATGTTAGTTTCATGCATAGAACAAAGCCTACTACTGCTTTATTTCAGCAATTTTCGGTCGAAAACGCAATTTTATGAGGCCTTCGGGTAATCTTGTTTCGGCCCTAATCAGTGACTTTTTAAAAAATGGTATTGTTACAAGTTAGGCTTATTTTTAGAACTTGTAGTTAATTGTTATTCCGATACACCCACCCCCAACGGATGAAATTTTGTTCCTCCCACTCCCTTTTTTTCATGGATAAGGTTTATAGATGTGCCATGGATAGGGTCAGTAAAATTTGTCGCTCTCACCAAGGAGTGGCCATTAGTTGACATGATGCTCCTAGTACTTGACCGTAACTGTCTGCCCATGTACGCAACCTTGTTCAGTAAGAAAATCCCACCATCATTTTCCATCTTTTTAATAGTCTCACTCTTTGTCATACATATGAACACATTAAGTGACATTATACCCATGTAACAAATTAACAGAGTTTTTGCCTCATCTTCGTTTCTTGCACTAGCAGGAAAATTAATAATTGTGTCTGTTGTAAAAAAAATACAAAAGCCCCGTTTTCAGTGTAACGGACATTGGCTCACCCTCGTACGTACTTGTGTGCTGTTGTGTTGTGGTTGACTTTTGTTGGTGCCAAAATCGTTGTTTAACAGCAAGGACTTTTAGGTTTTGCGCCAAAACCATGAGCGGACGTGCAGGAGAGCGTGGCCATGTATTGTTGGCCACGATTGGTGAAGACTTTGTAACCAAGAACTGGATTGGTTAACGAAGTCAAGAGCTGATTGGTTGTCCGGTGGAGCTCTGGATCCGACCGGAGCATATGAAAGTCAAGGGCTTCAGAGCCCGGTGTTCTATTCTCGTTGATTCTTGTGTTGAGAATGTACAAATTAATGTAACCCAAATCTTATCAAGATTATTCCGCATTAAATAAGGTTTAACTACTTCAAGTTTGGCTTCAACATTGAACACACGTTACAACCTGCAAAACCCCTACCAGGAACACTGTTCCTTTCGACAGACAATCATGCAGGTTACGGCGAGATAGATAAAATGGATAGCACCATAAAATATATTCAGTTCTTACCTGATGTTCATACTCTTTGATGATAGTGAGAGCAGGCTCAAGGACTTCAATCGTCTTGAAATCAAGTTTAATTCCTTTACGATGTTTCACAACTTCCCCCAACCATTCCTCTAATGTAATGTCACTCTCTGTAGACGGGGGATGAGCCATAATGGGTATCACCTGGCCGTTCGTTATCGTCATGCTCACGTCTGCCTCCAGCATCATCACCTTGGCTAAAATGAAAACATCAAAGAATAAAATGTGTTTTGTGTATGTGCAATTCTCACCAACTCAAACACAGTAAACCTTATCGAACGTTTAAGAGCTTCTGTCTTACCTACAGCACATAGTAACCAGACGGCCTACTTTTTTTCCTTTTTATTGCTATAAACTGCTGCTCTAAACGACTACCTTACTGCCTGACCATTCTTAAAAGTCTCTGAATATGTAACTCGTTTTCAACTACTTGTTGAAAGTATGGGCGTACCTTCCAACTTATCACACTTTTAAACACGGCCTACCAGACAATAATGCAGTTACATGGCTAAACCTTGCAAACAGTTAAAATCTATGGTACCAATAAGGGTAGAACTAGGGCAGTATCCGATCATTTTCGAAGAATTTCCCGTTAAGCAGCACAATACGAATGCCCCCGTCTGTCCCAATTAATCATTACATCGGGTTCCGAAAACCAACAAAATACAATAGTTCCATTATTCCACGCTGGGCTATGCAGGCAGCATATTTCTTCCGTTTTACTACATTTAGGAGAGAAATTCTGTTATTAACTATCAAGTTAAAATCTGCTGTACGACTTAGTTAGTACAGCGGCACACTGAGTTTTTACTAGGGGTGGTACTTTCCGGTTTTTTAGATATCCGTTTAACCGGTTTTTTTTCCGGTCGGTTACACGAAAACCGTTTTTACGTTTTCAAGAGAGAAAAAAAACAGCCAACAAATTTCACACCTGCGTAATATATTCTTAAAAAACAGGCTGGAAAAAATATGATTTAGCCCTTGGTAAAACAAGCACAATTATTGACTACATGTTGCATTTTGGGATTTAAACTAGAAGAAAGTTGAAGTTGATAAATTTAAGTATTTACTTCATCAAAACTTTATGTAGCTTTAAAATTTCTACAAGATGGCTTAGGCCTATATATCTACGACAACGTAAGCCAAAAACAAAACAAAATATAACAACGTTTTCGTTATTAATGTGCCATTCATTTCAAATAATGAGCCAGAAAAATTAGCATGTTTGCGTTTTCGGGTAGCAACGCATTTCGTTTACGTGTTATGACGCCGCTTCCCGCCGCTCGCGCTACATATAGACGAGTCCACTTCTCCATAACGCGGGGAGGGCAGATGCTGGCCAGCTTGTATTTATCTGCCTCGTGTACGCGCTGACGATCAGCAGTTTGCAGCTTCGATGGGACAACAAGCCCATGCGGATTATTTGTTAATAAGCTGCTCCCTATCCACCCCGGTTTTCTACTTTCACTGATTTTGAGTGTTTGGATTAGTAGGCCTAAATGATGCCACTTAGGTATTTTTTGGCTTGTTCGCCGCGGGTTTTGAATGGTGCCCGCATCAAACGTTTTTCGGATATGGGTTTTATAATCCATGTAACCGAACGTGGAACGGTTTCCGGTTAACCGTGTAACCGATCCCAGCCCTAGTTTTACCGACCGAGATTTATCCTGCGAACTGCAAATATTTTGTGCCATTTGTACAGTTTGGAATTCTAAGCAATGATAATTGCTAGATTTCTAGGCCTTCTTCGTGTTTACATAAACAGGTGACTGGTATCAGAGTTAGGAGTGGTTATTTGAATGCAAGCGGTAGAACTGATACTGTTGGGCTGTAAGTCTACACGCTCGCATTGTCGTAGTACCATTGCGGAGTCGTAGACTGGCGTTTAGAAGGGAACTCTTGTCACACTTTTGTGCATCCTAATATACATTCTCTTTCAAGTCGCAGTCCATCATAAAAAGTCTAATGTTGCTAATAGACAATTTACAGACGTTTTATGAACGTATGACCATACTTTCGCCATTTTCATTGTTTAAAAATAATACGATTACGATAAATCCCATTTTGTATAAACTTTAAACAATGGTCCTTCTGATAGGTTGATTTTCATGAGTTTTATCTAACTTATACACCTAAACCACGTATTGCGTAACTGTTTTCATAGCACAAACCAAATAATTAATGAAACAACTATGCAACTAAAAATTATTCTTGGACGGCAGTTAAATGCCTTGCTACAAATCAAAGCCTACTCACGCTCTGAAAATGGACGAAATTGCAGCTTTTTTAGTTTCGACACCAGCACCCGTTTTCTTTTCATTAATAAAATTATAACGTTTATTCCAGCCTCACAATTTGTTTTTCGAGATAATATCAGTTAGAGATATTTTTAAAAGCATTATCGAGATAAAAAATATTTGTTTGTGCCACCCCTACCAAGACAACGGCAGAAAACCTTAACAAACTTAACGTAACAAACACATTCTCACTAAGTTGCATTTGCTCTAATGCTTACTGTGGTTGGCTTACTTGTTACATCATCATTTATCAGTTACATCCAAATCTTACATTTTAAGGCCTCATCCAAGTGAACACGGCTGTTGACGGCATGACTCCACGTCAGACGACTTCCATCACCTCTTGTTTCTGGGAAGAAGTCCATGAGATTAGCTCCAACCGGTGCAGAGTTTCGGCCTGTAAGCAAAATATCGCAAATTTATAGACTACAAAAAAGTATGGTCATTTTGGGCATGACTTGACACAAAATACAAAACTATAAAATATAAAGTCATTTGACTTGATCGTTCCACATTAATCCTTAACCTCGAACTAAATATCACTACGGTATTCGCGTATTTTGTCGGACGAGCAATGGAATAGGGTGAATATACACTGAGAGGAAAGAGGTGTGTCGGCGCGGGAGTGACACCTGAGGAAGTGTCAGAAGGGGAGGGGGGGGGCACACAGATTAACATACCTGAAGAGGAGGCTGTGGAAGGAAAAGAAACATTCCTTAAACCTGTCGCACAAATTAATGTTGACTGAGACTGAACTTTATTAGAACTTTATTTTAAATTCATTCGGGGTTGCCAGACATTAAAGGCAACTTGTAGAGCAAATTGTGCGACTGAAATTCAGAGGCTACTGGATGGTTACACATGGAGCACAAAGGTGAGGGTTGCAACTCCAGCGGGTCGCCCACAGCCGGCATAGTAAGGTACACCCTCATTTGACATGGAAACGCATCAAGGCTCTGAGAAGTTTGCGCCAAAATGATGGCATTTTAATTTGTAAAGTAGATAAAGCGGGTGTGATGGTGGTTATTGACAGGGGTAAGCATGACAGAGTGAGGGAGGAAATTCTAGGTTCAGGAATAAACGCAGAAGTAGGTCGCAACTTGGGGAAAACCCCACTATTGAAGTTGGAGTACAGTATTGAGCGCGTGCACGACGACGGCTTCTTGGCAAAAGATTAACTAGAACGCCTACATCTCAGGCTCCCACTAAAGCCGTGTCTCTTTGCTCAGGTTAAGCATTTACAAGGAGGCGTAACTATATCGGCAAAAGGAGGCCCAGTCCAACACTTGGACTGGAAGGTAGCCAGATTATTCGAAAAATACATCCATACCCACTGCCGGCTGAGAAATACAAAGGATCTTATCGGAGGCGAATCGAGGGAGTTAAAAGATGGATCAAGACAAGGTGCCCGTGTCATTCGGCATAACTAAGCAAACATAATTTTAGTCGGATTGTGGGTGTGATTCGGGATGGACATTAACTTCTCATTATTGTCATGTATATACCACATGTCATTCGTTAATAGTTTTACAACACTGCACAGGTTGAGTGCAGGTAGCAACACACCATCTCCAACTAAATCTAGGGTGACACAAGTTTGACCTACTGTTGCAATATTGAGTCACGCAGGAAAGTCCACGTATAAGCGAGACTTTTTTAAGTCGGGAATTTATATGGCCAGATAACAAATAAATATAAACAGTATATAAAATATTTTAACAACATTGACTTGTCTTCCCAATATATGTTAAAACGAAGCATCTGTCAAATCAGGTCGCCGCGAAGGTCGAAATCCTCACTCCTTGAATTGAAGACGAACTCCCGAAACACTTTCACTTTCGTAAATCACAGCAAAACGAATCCAAAATTCACAACTAGAACCCCGAAAGAGCAAAAAAAAAAAAGAAATATTCTCTACGAATCCATTAAATCCGTTAGTAGTTTTGAATTTAAAGATGATCGGAAATTCTAACCAACCAGTTTTTCTCAGCTTTAGTTTATCTCCGTGCAAGATCTCAAATCTGAACCTCCTTTTTGCACCTGTTCCTTACCTTTATCGCTTAAAAGAATGCTGATAACTATTAAACCAATAAAAACTGCGCAGACGCGCACGAAAGGTTGTGTCATTCTAACACAAGATATCATTCTGGCTACGTGCCCAAATACATTTCACAAACTATCAAATACTCAATCTAATTTCTTCTCTGACTCGTCTTGTTTTGATCGAGCACGTCTTTGTGCACAGATACAGCCTCCTGGATATGTTATACAGACTTAGGACCACAGAATTGTCAATAGAAAAGTGAATATGTGCAGGTAAGGGTGAAAGTCGGTAGCGCCCTCCATTGAACTACAGTAATAAACTTGTAAAACTAACACAGTTTATAAAATCCCTCAAACGATGGCGCTACATACGTAGCCACAAATCCGTTATTTATTGTAATTTTTTCCGAGCGTTGTGAAAGGTATCACTGAATCGATCTTGGTGGCGCTCGAATGGTGTCACACAAAATGTGCACCCCACCGAAATTTGGAGTAACATTTTATTTCGTAAGGGCTGACTTTTAGTAAATTGTTTATCTTGCCACAATTTTTGTACGCACCGTATGTTACGTTGTTGTTATAGTTTTAATTTTCAGTGTAATTACAATTTTAAAGAACCATAATCTATTCACAGTTTGTTGTGTTGTTCTATTAAGTTTGATTTTCGGAAAATTTTGTTATGTATAATTTATCTAAAATAAACCAAAATTTATTTTAAAATTCAAAAATTAAAAAAAAAAGCAACAAATAGTTTAGTGCACTACCCGACTGTTGTTTATAGGAATACATTTCCGCAAACAGATCTAAGATGGCGCTGTCCATGCAGTAAACCGAATCCGTTACCGGATCTAGCTTTGCCATTGAAATCTTCATACTGTAGTTAATTTTGAGTCATTCCGTTTGATCGAAAAAGCCGAATTTCATTTGAATGTTACTGTTTCTTGTAACTGTGTTTGTAGGAATAATGGATCATCCAAAGTGAGATCATATTCGCTCTGATCTAGGTAGGCTTGTGTCCTGTCGTACATTAGCAATGCTAACCTTGGATCATAAATTGTGCTGATTAGCAGAATAGTGGGTTGTAGCAGTCTTTTTAGTTACCAAATTTTGAGATCTCATCCATGTATATTTGGGTTATACTTTCAGATTACGAAGATCGAGCACGTCAAGTTAAGTTTAATTATCCATAATGGATTTTGACACACCTTCTATCGAAAAGGTCAGACAGCTAAACAAGAGTTAATTACTAGTTATTAAGGATAATGACTAAGGCTTGTTTGTTTTAAGATTGGCTGTTTTGCCACCACAGGGTGTCCTCAGCCACTAATTGTGCAATGAATCAAGACTTGTTTGTTACTTGATTTGACATAATACTTGGCAGGAGCTAGCATGGCTCCGGTTGCAAGATCTCGCGTATTTAACTAGCCACCTTGTGCAGAGCCAGTTTCTTATCTCGGTGGTCACTTTAAACATGCACACAGCCATCCAGCCACATGTCTCATAAGCATTTTAAAACTTGCACAAACGGGCGGACAGATATTTTGATTATAGGGCATTCGCTATAAGCGTCACGAGCGTTAGGCTCCGCCCACAAGATACTGCCTGGTGAACCAACAAACCATGCTCTCGCTAGCCACCTACGATAAACAGCGTGTATTCGTCAATTATTTTCTTCAAGAAAGTAATGTCATCGTTCATTTTCGTGACGTATATCGCTGCACTAATAAAAGTTTAAAAGTATGCTCGTGTTTTTATCGTTCTACTGCGGTTAACAAAATATTTTCAGCGATATTCAAGGCTTCAGCTACAGAGTGAAAATGCCGTTTATCAGCTAGCTATTCGTATAGCTGATTTATCGGATAAAAGGCAAGGAATTGTAATCTCCTCGCAGCATTTCATCAAGAGCTAAGAAAGCAGTTCTCCACTAATAATTTTGTAGCCTACTCAGATTGGCGAGAGTACAAAAAAAAAATTGAAATACTTGAAATTTTTTTTTAGTTTAAGGCGTGAGCACTCTTGAGAGGCATAAAAATCGGCAAATTAAAAATGTAACTTGTTTATTTCGGACAGCATGCCCCGAAGCTTTGCACACAGAGCCAACATTTTGTAATATTCAACTAAAGATTTATTTATTTACATGTTTTGGTATTAACCGGTGGTTTTTATTTTTACCTTTCTAAAAAACAGAACTGTCTGTAGCAAGAATGGCTGGCTTTTTTTCGTAAGGCTGCCCTACTGTTTTGCCTTTTTTTTTTTTCCCCCCGCCGGGGGGGGACTAACATTAGGCCATGCTGTTAATACTAATTAGTCCAGCTTGCTTCTTTTTTGAGCACGCAAACAAAAACATTTTTTTTATTGCACGAACAAGTTTATTACATGAATTTCACAAGTCAAATCATTAACTGAAAGGTTAAAGAAAACGACAGTAACTTACCCTCTCATTCAGGATGTCTGACTAAATTTTCTTCACACTTCTGTTTTTCCACACTATTATAGCCCGATTCAGTACTCCCCAACCCCAACTCCCCCAATAAAAAAATAGGTAAATATTCTTCGCTGTGTATTTATTTTAATCGAATAATTTTGTTGTCGGGAAAAATCTGGTGGATATTAT
>JAHWFP010071326.1:33180-64676 GCA_023313725.1 Lithobius niger
ACTCTCGAATCACACGAAATTTTGTTAGAAACTTGTCGTAATATTTAGTTACAACATAGGTGCAAGGCCCTGAAAACTAGGCTTATGACATACTAAAAGGCTACAATTTTCGTGGCACCTGCATCTTATATCAGAATTTGAACTCGTTTTTAACAAAATGCCTATGATTTGAAAACGAACAAAATGATTAGAAAAACGATTTTGTAACAGGTTAGTCTAGCTTACATACATAAGAGATTGCTTTGCTCGCTCGGCCACTAACTTAATACTCCATTGTCGCTGCTTACTTCTTTCGACATGAGGCTCTTGTTGAACGACCAAAGTCGCAGTAGGACCTGAGGATTCGGTAGTAAAATCATTTGCTTCAAATAGCTCGTCAGTAGAAGGTTGCATTAACCGCAGAAGTAGACTGCTTGGTGTCTCTTCATTGTCCTTAGCAGGGTGCGTTGGTATGCCTTATTTCACGTTGATGTTGTGTCACAGTGCTTGGGTCTGTTTGCACGTTATTGACAGTAATGGTAAAAGGGAAGGATCCTACGTCTCTTCCTTTTTGTTTTGATAGAGAAGCAAAAACCATCAGTTTTCGTCTGCTTAACATATTCGCGTGTTGTGACTTCGTTGATGGAGGTGGCCATTGTTGCTACTGTACTGCCCTTCAGTGTCAATAAAGCGCACTTGACACCTTGTTGCTGCAGAATGCGATCTAGAAATTTGTTAGTAAATGGAGCATAAAGGAGTTAAGTGTCACTTACCACCTTAAAACTGTTGACTTTTTAAAATTTTATTTGGTAAGAGGTGTTACGTGGCACTTAACACTTTTATTAAGTGGCAAATTGTTTTGAAATCAGTCACTTAACACCTTCTTGCACTGATATTTTCGATTCTGTTGGTTTTTTGCTCAAAATTATGTGTTAGGCAGGTAGAAATGCACTTGGTACCTTCGAAAATGCATATATGTCATTTTTCACAAAAATGTTACTTATCACCTTTTTGCACCAGGCCCTTCAATTGAAAATCGATATGTCGATTTAATTGCTTTATTATGTTTTGGATCGGTTCGGCAGAAAATTAAACGATTAGATAGGCTCATCCGTAAGATAATTAGCCTGAATCGAAAAACCTTCCTTGATTGACATTTATTTGATTATAAATTTTTCCAGGGCTGAGCTTCCTCCAGAGCAGCATACTCAATTGAAACAGAAGTTAACAGAGTATATTATAACGTATGCCAGCCATGGGCCACGTATTGTGCTCACAAGATTGTGTGTTGCTGTAAGTCTTGTTTATTTTATTTTTCATTGATGTGCATTTTCTTAAAGTTTCTGTTTTAAAAAGAAAACAAACTGTGAGTCAAAAGTCTGTTGCCTTCTACCAAATCTCCTACAGAATTAAGATTACACACGTTTGGTCTGTAACGACAATTTCGAAACGAAAGTTGCTTCCCTGGCAAAATTGGTGCTTGTAGGCATCTTTTTTATTATTATTTTTTAATTAGCCTATTTATTCAATCGGTTGGCTTAATTCATCTTCAGCTTTATATTTTGTAATCAAAAAAATTGTTTCGGTAGGGCCAGAGAACCAACTAGCATTTTTATTTAGTGGCCTAAGATGGTGGCCACTAATGAGCTTAACCCTTTCAATTCTGTTTTTTTTTTTAACTCCCATATAGTTAGGTCAGTCGCGGGATTCGAACCGGCATTCACTTGGTTTGGAGACGAGGACGCTAATAACTGGGCTGTTGCTGCTCGTTTTCCTCGGGGGACCCCTCACGAAGCTTGCAGTGCGAGTTGAGACTTAGTTTTTGCTCCACCTTGTAGCTGTTGCCATTTTGCTACTGCGGGGATGAAAGGATTAAAGAGGGGTGCCCAGGATCCATTTCCCCATACATAAAAGCGTTAATTCTATTCTTTTGAAAAGTAGACATAGTTTCACTCCTAGAAATGTGCGGATGATAACCCTGATTGGCGGAAAAGTACTTGTCACTTGCATAAACGGTATGCATTTAGGTCAGTTTTAATTTAGGGTCCAACCCAAGGTTAGGCATTCTGATACATTTTGATTGGAGTTGGGATCGATATTGATTTGGTGGTCCCAAGTGCACATTTGCGTGAAGGACTGAATCATCTTTGTAAAAACAGCCTTTTCGACCCTGTTAATCTGGTTTGTAAACATAGTCACTTACTACTTGCTTCACACAACGCAACACTAGAATTAAAACAAGTGTATTGCTGGATTCTTGTGAATTTTTAGTGGCTTTTCACTGCCACCTTCATCAGGCAAAAGCCTATAATCCAGCAAACGCACTAACGGACCAACTTCCACATTTGAACTTTGCACACTTCCACAGTTGGCCTTCAGGCAGCTATTCCTGTGGAAGTCACCGAATCATAAAATTATTTTCCCCTCAAATTTCACAATTGATCGCAACATTGAAAAAAATAGTGGAAATTGAAAAATGTCACACGAGACTCACAAAAATGCACACTTCCACAACGAAGATAGTCTACTAACTGCAAATTTTCAACAACTAATTGTAGTTGAAAATTTGTAGTTAGTAGACTATCTTCGTTGTGAAAGTGTGCGTTTTTGTGAGTTTCGTGTGACATTGTTCAATCGTTGTAGTGTTTCACAGTAAGATGGATAACAGTGTTTTTACCAATATAGTGGAAAGTACTGGTCCTTAATTTTGTTTAGTCCTTTTCATTATTTTAACCGCAGTTAAGATTTGGTTAAAAAACTTGAAGTGCGAATATCGTCCATGATTATTAAGGCAGTGAAGTGACCCAATGGAATCATTTGGGTGAAAAAGGTGCTTAAAAGGGTAAATTTCTTTCAAAGCTGTTCGCGGTATGATTGCATTTGTTTATTTTATAGCAAGTTGTGCCGAATTTTTGTATCTGCCTCCAGTTTGGCTTTATTTTGTTTACAGCTATCTTGTTTCATTATTCGTACCATACCTGACGAATGGACAACTGCCATTACAGATTTGATGACAACGTTACAACCTTCAAACGTAACTCATTTGCCCGTAAGTTCCGTTACGTATGTATTTTGTGTTTGTGTTGTCATTACCACTTCTGTACTGTAAACATGTACTGTGGTATAGCACATTTTACTTTTCCCAGTCCTGGACCTGGTATGCTCTTCGTTTTGCTGTGTTACCACCTGGTGGTAATGTGACCACGCTACGGCTGTACCGAATAACAATTTTTCTACGGAACTGAACCAAACTGAAAAAACCTTAAATGAGCCGAACACTGACCACTTCCAAACCGAACAAAAATGTACCAAACCAATCAACATTCAAAATAAAATTTAAAAGAAATTTAAATCGGTTCACAAATATTCATATAGAAAGATCGGCAACCGCCGTGTACAGTGGCTTAATGTCAACATCACGTAGAAGCAGGAATATCCAGCAAGATTAACATAATACCACCTACCCCAAAATTTTGGGGTAGGTGGTATTGTGTTAATCTTGCTGGATCTTCCTGCTTCTACGTGAAATATTCATATATTTATTAAAGTACAAGTTTTGCAACAAATGCAGGTATTTTCACATGTGTACACTGGAAACTGTGTAAACATAAAGAAATCTCCTCAACTTCAAAATGGTTAGAGCTAGAAACTTGTGGTTTGGACCAACAGAAGGCTGGAGAAAAAAAACCTTCAAAATGGTGTATTCAAATATCAAAATCTGTCAATTAAAAGTGGAAATACATTCGGTTTTATATTTTGTCTTTGAAAGGCCGAACTCCGAACCGAATCAAACACCCTCTGTTCGGTTCGGTACAATCTGGTGAACAGTAATAAAGAATTTCATTTCACAATATGTGTACTCATCTCATCAAAGCTTAAACCTTAGGTTATTTAAAGAAGTTCTTGCCATACACCTTATTTTATAAGCACCAAAATTAGCTGTTGTATTCTAGGAAAACTTATATAGTTTAAAGACTTACGCACAGCTATCAGACATCGTCACCCTCATCCTGAAATCTGCTTTGAAACCTAAGAATATTCTAGCTGAAAATTGTTGTATATTGTGACACTTAAAATGGTGAAAGGATAATTGTCATTTTCTCCTACGTACCGTCTTGAGTAATGAATACATAGTAAGTCTTTACTACATTACTAGACTGAATTTTTAATAAGAGACCTGCGTCGGTTAGAGAGTCATCATCTAAACGAGAAAATGTGGTATCTTTTGTCTTAAATTTTATGAAACTGAATTGGTTTCGGCAGTGATCGTCTATTACCAAACCAAATTGCAGCCATTATTAACACATTTATTTCATTCCAGCCTGACCAAACTGTTGGAGTGCTTTTAGAACTATTAGCTGTACTGCCAGAAGAGGTAAGTTATTAAGAAAAGAGACATGCGAGGTTCACACTTAAAAATTAAAATGTATCTTGTTTTAACTTTACCGTAATTTCACACGTATAATCCACCTTCCAGACAACCCGCAAGCATAGAGCGAGCAAGGCGAGCATTCGTTTTCCCATCTATCTTTCGTTTCACAGCATGAATTGTGTAGTTAAAAACTCGCGAACCTTCATCAGTTTTACATTTTACTTTTTAGTCATTCTGAAGGTACTGCGAGTTTTAATATGTATAGTACCGAAATATACATTTTATTGATTTACTACGTGTCCTATTGGCTTCGTGTTATTGTTTTTCTGTAAAGAGTTGCTAAGAAATACCGATTCTGATCACAATTCATTGAATATCTGCAGATTTACCAATACGGTATCTCTGTATCAGTGCACCTTAGTTTCCAGGCAACTCTCACGAAGTTCATTTTTCATCATTGGACTTAGTTTAGTTCTTTTTTGTTTCTTTGCATTGGTGTATTTATGTGGTTAATTTCTCGCTTTGTTTGTGTAATCTCTAAAGTAAATACATATTACTGCATTACTTTTCGTTGAACTTAAGTCTCTTCTTCGTGTCGATACTTTTTGTGGTGTCATTAGCGTTCAGTGTATTTTTTTTATTTATTTCTGCCATTTTTTTTAGTTTCAGAGTGTAACATTAGCCCAGAGTTTTCGGGGCATTGTTCGAAGCCATCTGCAGTCAAATCTTAAACATGGTAAGTAGGCAACAGGGTTACGGAGGGCCAGTTCTTCGCTCTCACTTCTTGGTTAATACCCGGGCACATACGCGCGGCCATCCGCTGAAACTCACGGTTGACTATCATCGACACGAATGGGCACGTCACACCTTCTTTTCCTGGGTTATTCACATTTGGAACGCCCTTCCGGAACCTGTTGTACTTGCCTCAAGCACCAGTGCCTTCAAGAATGCCTTCGATAAGCACTTCGCTGGTTTACCAGAACTTGTGTACTTTTTCGACTAGGATTGTGGTCCATTGTGCCTTTTGCTGTTTTTTTTTTTATTTGTTATTTTATACCTCTCAATGAAGTGTTTGATGTCATTGGCAGTGTTAGTTGTTGTTGATTATTCTATCTGTCTTGTGTTTTGTTTTGTTTTTTTATTATTTATTTCACAGTTTGTAATGCCCTGAAGGGGCGATTTAATCCTGATCAATTAAAGTTAAAGTTAAAGAAGAAAATAAGGAGGTCTGGCATTTTTTATTTGCGCCCCCCCCCCCCCCCACCAACTTTTCCAAACCTTCAAACGTATGAAGCGTTTATGTGCACGGCTTGAAGTAGCCATCTTGATTCGAACAGAATATTGCTGCAGAGGCTCTTAATTGCCATAGAGTGGCTGCACGATTTAAACTAGTTTAAATTCATGCAGCTTATGTGACAATGACCCAACCTATGGCATTCCAAATGTGACTTAAGGTTTTTACTCCTGCTTGCTTTTTTGAGGCTTATTGGAGGTCAACATGAAATCGATTTAAGCTATTGACTTGACAGTAGCATCACTCGAAAGCTCACAAAAAAAGAAGAAAGATTGTGTATTTGAGCTTAAAAATCTGTTAATCGTTTTGACGAAATCATCGAAAAATTATACTTTCCAATACTTGTGGGGAAAATAAAAAGGGTTGGTCACATGTGCCCAAAAACCAAAAAAATTAACAAACTCAAAACCGAACTGGTTTCAGCAAGTTCAGACATGTTGCGCTTGTCCTGGTGGAATGGTTCAGAGGCCAGCATATCAGGTGCTGGATTAATGGCACAGTGCTCAACATCGTTGCATACGCTGATAATATTGTTCTTCTTGCACCGAGCAAGCATACGCTGCAATTTCTGTTGTATAGAGTATTTCTGTTGCGATGAGTGTTGTATTTCTGTTGTACCGACTACCGAGTTACACGGCCAAATCCAAGGGTCTTTCTTTCAACGTTTCCAAATTTGTTGGTGTCATCTTTGAATGAAATTATCACTTACTTCTTTTTAACGCAGTACCAGTATAGGCATTCGAAAATTTGCTAGTTTGGAGTAACTGGAACACTTTTGGTACTGTGTTAAAAAGAAGTAAGTGATAATGAACAAAAACCGAAGTAAATCATCCGTACCATCGGTATTTGAAGAAATTTGAATGAAAGGCTGCCAATGTTGAACCGTTGCATCTTAATGGCTCTGATCTGGCTTGGGCCTCTTCTGTGACATGCTTGGGAGTTGAGATAAACTGACGACTTATCTGATAATCTGCATTGTTAAGGGGTCTTCCCTCCCAGCTGGCCTTGCATCACACCAAGCTTATGGGACTTCGCCCGCATCAGTGATCACGCTCACTCACCCCGATCCGTAATGGTGACAACACGGCAATGAACAAGGCTCCAAGCTGGCACAGAAGGCGGCAAGCAGAAAGGAACACTCCATTACTGAACCCTTGGAGGAGTGACCATGAGTTGTTCGATAACAGGAATAAACCACTAAACACCCAATTAGTGTCGTAAGTAACTGTGAATGTTGATGATACACGAGTTCGAGGCTTGCAACAGGTGCGATAATGGTAACGAAGTAAATCAGCACAGAGTTGTCAATCCAGATGCGAGCTGCTACAGCATGTTCACAAAACCAGGGCTGAACTGTGTAGGACTGGCAATGCATTTTGCATGCCTTTAACATCGGGGCTGAAGAAGTTAAGCTTCACTTGAATGAGGCCAGAGCGATTAACCACATTGTATGGCCTTGCAACGTGTAGTAGCTATACAAAGTACAAAACACAGCAATGAAGGATCTGGCAATGTGGTAATTTTGTACCACGAGCTCATAAAAACAGCACAAGACCTTTCGAGATGCTCGCGTAACCACATTGGTTGTAGGAATGGCAAAATGTTAACTCTCGACTTGGTCTTGCATTATGGAGTGCAGTGCAGTGCAGTTCTCCAACAATGCCCTCATTGTGGCATGTCGGAGAGGAAGTGATAACTGGGGCCAGGGCATGGGAGCTTCAGTCTCTGAAAGACTTACAATTTTGGATCGATGGTGTGAGCTCCGTAATATACAGGACAGCAAAGCGCTAGGACAAAGGTCTCGCGAACACATGCAGGGTATTACTGTATTGCAGGAGATCGAGGCTCTGGAGCGAATGCAGACTCTGCAGCCTTAGCTTGCCTTTTCGTGCTTTGTACTTCGTTGGCTCTTGCTTTCTAATTGTGTTCTCCTTTTTTGTGTTGGTGTATATACATCCCCTTACCCAGTGTACCTAGTTGTACGGATTGCAATAAATATAATAATAATAATAATAATGTTGATTTTGTGGTCATTTTTTCCAGTACTACCATTGGTGCAGCAAACTCTCAACCAAACGGTGTCCGTATCTCTTCAGATGCAGGCCCTACGTTGCCTGTGCAGTTGGGTAGTATTTGGTGTGCCGTTGACTGATTGTGGAGAACTCGTTGTTTCTGTCCTCAACTGTGTTTCTGTTGCGGAGCTGTGTGAAAGCGCCGTTGAAGTTCTTACCAATATTGTCATTCACCCAGATGCACATAAGTAAGTATAGTGGGTAAGCGTTAGGTACTGGCCTGAATGTAAAGCTCCACGAATTTAAGATGAATTGTAGTTACAGGCTCCCAGATTCATGTAAAATAAATGGCTGAGATTGTAACACAAATGACTTCCACCACGGCCGCAGATGGAAGAGGAACAAGGGAGGCAGTTTGTGTGGGGCCCAGCGAATTTTGACTTGAGGTGTCTTTGATTAATTTTGCAGTATCACTAATGTTGTATTTGTGTAGAATTTTGTACCAGGCATACAACGGAGTTCTGAAGAGCACAATGATTCGGCCAAGCGAGAGATGTTATAATACATAAGTTTACACTGAAAGCCAATGTTTCAAGTTTTGCGTTTCCAATTATTTAATTTCTTCTCTGGCCACTAGCTTTATGGTTCGGGCTCCCTTACAGCCGTTACTAAAATTCGGCGTAGCCGTCCAATGGCAGACCCTAATAACTCCAAAAATATTTGAGCTTGGAATTTCATCGTAGAACTTGTGAATCTCATGCACCATGGTTCTCTTGTACTGAAAGGTCACTACCAAATCAGAACAAAATTGTGAACTACAGGCCCTGACTTTCACGATGGTGATGTCACATGTTGCTTCCAAAGAAGGAGAACAATTGACTCTTCGAAAGTTTGAAGACTGTTGTGTATGTCTAATTGGTGGCACAGGTGTTTTGTTGAATTATGCCTGGATTCAGCCACTGTTACCGCCTATTGCCGACCTTTTGAGTCCGATCCGTTACCCATACTGTTGTATCAGTTCTGATACCCAATAACCAGTTTCAGTATATGACAGCCTTTAGAAACGATAAAATTTATGAAGTTTTCTCAAGAGTGGGTGTTCGGATAACACGTTATGGACAGGAAATAAAAAGAAAATCACTATGACAAAACTGAATTGTAGTGATTGCAGTGCCAGTGTTTGTGATACTGTCTTTTGCGACCATCGTTTAGTGGAACGAACTATCACAGCGTGCCACAGTATTGACAAGATTTCTTATTTAACAAATTTCTGTTTTAATTTTCAATGTCTTTTAACTCGTGTGTGGTCTTTGAATTTTTGTTGGTAAGTCCTGGCATTCATACTCTGGAACGTAGCAGACGACATTACTTACGTACGGAATAAAATACGCAATATTCCAGACAGGCAAAATCGATTAAACAATGCTTGGCGAATTTTCGATAGTCAATTTGCTGTGGATGGAAAAAACCTAGCCGACTATCATCTTCAGGCATGCAATAAAAACTCCAAACACTACCACTTATTAACTGACAAGATCCAGAAAATACTCCGAGATAACGGCTTTGACTCCGATATGAAAAAAGGAGAAGGCCTCAAAGAATTGCTCCTGCCGAAAGCATTACATAAAAAAGAAGGTGGGAGAAAGAAGAAATATAAGGAAGATGAGGAAAGACTGCAAAAAATAGTAAACACGAGAGAAGTGTGTCGTGTACCATGTGTTGACTGCGATGCCGTCTATATTGGTGGGACACGTAAGGGCATAAGGGCACGAGTAAAATAATATGTGAGTAATACCAGGAACCAGAAAGATACAAACGGCATCGCAGTACACCAGATGGACACCTCACACCTCATCCATTGGGAAGGAACTGAAACGTTGCTCATTCCAAACTCTAGCAGAGACTCACACCTGAGAGGCCTCGAATCCCAGGCTATTCAACACCACGTCCAAGAGAAGGCTGTGCTGATGAATATCCAGGGACTGTCTAACCCTTCAGTCCAGTTCCTTTTGGATGCTAGTTCAGAGAGCGTCTAAGAAAAAAGTGGAATAACTGCCTTCAAAATAACGGAGGCAGTGCATGAACGTCGCGCACCTACCTTGTACCTTGTAAATATCAGAGGCCAAGTTAATGCCAATTTCGAAACTAATTGACTGTAAATAAGTGGTAGTGTTTGGAGTTTTTATTGCGTGCATGAAGATGATAGTCGGCTAGGTTTTTTCCATCCACAGCAAATTAACTATCGAAAAATTCGCCAAGAATTGTATAATCGTTCTTGCGTGTCTGGAATATTGCGTATTTTCCTCCGTACGTCAGCAAAGTCCTGGCATGGAAATTTAAATGTGAAAGCAAGTATGAACCATGTATGCGATTTGTATTCGGCTCGTGGGCTCGCATCTATAAATGAAATATGACATTCTAGTCCAAATGTGATAACTTTTTTTTTTACCGTTTGTAATTATCAAATTTTGATGAATACTATATACCGAATTCACCATTTCGACAATAACTTTCTGGCAGAAAGTTTCTGCTGATGCAATTACAAGACAGTAGCTTAAAACGTTTTTAAGTTATATCCCTAAAACTTGAGTATACGTTTATATCCTTGCGGATCAGACATTAATGGAGGTTCCAAAAAATTACTTATACGTGATTATGGTCGAAAAAATTACATGAAAAATACTAAAATTCTGCGTTTTAGAAGCCTGTAAACTGCTATCTTCTAGAAATCCTGCTTCTCTGTATCGCTCTGCACTTCATGCAGGTAGCTCCCTCCCTCGGCAGCCATTGTGAGCATTACACGTTTGACCCTGCAAACGCTCCGACATTTTCGTGCATTTTCTTGGCATAATAAATACGGATGCAAACCTATTTACGTTGCCTTTTGGACTTATATGTCAGACTGCCTCAGCGGGAATCGAACCCGGGACCTTTGAAATCAAAGGCCAAGGTCCTACCGCTGAGCCATACTGACACGGCCTTTTTTTTTTTTTTAAAGGAAACGTCCATAGGCAGCATTTAACACGCACACATATACACGAAACATACACTTTTCCAATCGCCACTGGAGGGACGCTTGACAGCGCGCCACACACCAATGAAACCGAAAGGAACACACAAGAAAGTGTGAAGTAATGGGTTATACGGGACGGAAAGCCAAAGGGCTCGAGATTGGTTTAATAATTACGGATGCAAACCTATTTACGTTGCCTTTTGGACTTATATGTCAGACTGCCTCAGCGGGAATCGAACCCGGGACCTTTGAAATCAGTGTCAGTATGGCTCAGTATGGCTCAGCGGTAGGACCTTGGCCTTTGATTTCAAAGGTCCCGGGTTCGATTCCCGCTGAGGCAGTCTGACATATAAGTCCAAAAGGCAACGTAAATAGGTTTGCATCCGTATTTATTAAACCAATCTCGAGCCCATTGGCTTTCCGTCCCGTATAATTTCTTGGCATATGTTTCCAAACCAAGCCTGATGTTTTTATTTCTTTCTTGGAAGAATACTGCTAGTTAAAATCCATTGACAGAAAATCAAAATGTGGATAATTTCGTTTGTGTAGAAAACTAACTGTTGACTTAGCCAAATTAGTCGCCATAAAATCAACCAAGATTGATTTACCACGATTGGTTCAGTACCTCCCCACCCTCTAGTGAATTAGCCAACCATGCACTTACCGAAAAATGTGTGTTGTAAAAGGTTTGTAACATTATAATGGCATTTATATGTTGTGCAATTTTTTACCCAAATAGATATCCTACTTCCTTACTGAAAATCTTGGGCCACATACTTCAACTGGAAGGAATTCTAGCTCGAGCCATAGAAAGCAGAGATATGGTATGTACTAAGTAGCATCGGTTAATTATTGTACAACTGTTACTTCAGTATTGCGGCTTGTGAACGTAAATATAATCCTACAAACGTCACCCAACTTGTTAAAGGCATCTGGTTCCTTCACCAGATCTTTGCGTGTCTTCTTCCTTCAGTGTAGTGTAAGACAAAGGTTTAAACGAACGGTGTGATTGTTTGGTGAAGAATGAGGTTGTTGTCCGGCCTGAATGTTCAGATCTAAGAAGATTTATTGAGATCTTAGTGTGTGATTTTTAAAAAAAATTCTTAACTCTGGTAGCAGTATGGTACTGGATCATATTAAACCTGTTTGCAAACAATTTGATAGTCCCAACATGGTGTGGGGCAAGGTGGCCTGATGGTTAGCATGACCGTCTCCAGTGCCAGAGGTCCCGGGTTTGAGTCCGGCCTGAGCCACCCCTGGCATTTTTGGGCAAAGAAGGGCCCTGTGATGTCTCGTGCTCATGTCGATTGTGGCACGTAAAAGAACCTAGGATTTCCGATAGGATTTACCTAGCAAAATTGATCCTCTCTCCTTCTGGCACCATGGCTAACGCTGGGTGCGCGTCAAAAAGCTACAGTCCCAACATGGTTAATAAAAAAATAAAAAATAAACTTCAAAATGCTGTGAACGAGGGTTTTTTTTTTTTATATTTTTTTAAAAATTGACTGTTCGGTGTGTGACTGCTCAGTTTGGAAATGTTCAGTGTTTGGCTGTTGTTCAGCTGAAAAATGGTGTTCATTACAGCCTAAAGGTTGATTCCCACCAAAGCCTGAATCGGAATAGAAATCTAATTCGAAACTATCGAAAAAGTGCACAAATGTGCGTGCTCAAAGGCCTTCTGAAATCTTTTCCTCTCAAAAACGTGATCGGGTGCTGGTTAGCTTTTCCCATTCAGTTTTCAGTCAGCCAGTTACAGCGTACCAACAAGGCATGTGATACCGAGGTCACAAAGGGCTTGCTGGAGAAATAAGCTTGGTGGGCACACTAGAAATTTGCAGGAGAAGTGGGCTAATATCCCTGTTTATTTACAATATGAAAAGAGTAGTATGCAGTGAACAGCAATCGTAATAAAAATACACATTCGTTGGCCCACGTACTACGTACGTAGTAGGACTACCAGGTACGAAACCTTTGAAATAACGTTTAAAACTTTGATAATTTGGGTATCGTGCATATGATAGAAGCACTAGGTACGAAATCGTGAGATGAAGGAAGTGGCATTATGTATCCTACGTTTTCATTTTACTTCCAGTAACAAAATTGTTCGCCAAAACGAGCATGATCGCTATAATAGCTAGCGTTCTCTGTCTGTGTTGTTTGCATAGCTCAGGTATAGTAGTTGTAATATTCCAGTCACTGTGGTGTAGGCGGCAATGTGGCTGGCCGTGTTGGGAGGGGGGGAGTTATTGGGTCAGCAGTGTGTGTGCTCGACTGTGAGTGCCCATTTACTGATCGTCCCTTTTAACAATAGCGGTGGGAATGCTTGTGCTTTCTGTTCCTATTTCTGGTTTTTTTGTCCCGATTCCTTTTCCGTTGGTTTTGGTAGGAATCCATATTTAAAGATAGCTAATGTTTTTGTATTTTTCAGGACACTTGCAGTACCATGTTTAATTTATTTATATCCGTCGGTGAAAGTCACAGCCGTGTTCTTCTTCAGGAATCCCTGAAAGACGAACAGACAAAAAATAATTTTCTGAAGCTAGTACAACTCGTTTTGGTAAGTTAACAAACCCATGTGTGGCACCATTCTCGGAGAAAATAACAGAACTTGAAAGGTCTTAATTAGTTTAATTTTCATCGATTTTACATTTTCAGCAATGCAGTGGCGTGCCTGGACAATACCCAATTGATGAAACGTGCAGTGGCTTGCCGTTCAGTTTCTGGTATAGTTTGCAGGTAACTAATCGACGAAGGCTAAACTTGCAAGACTTTATAAAAATATTGAAAAATGTAGTTCAGAAGCATACGTAGATGAAGCGAAGCTTGCAACTTGAAAAAAGGAAGATCGCAAAACAACATGCAGAAGAACAGTTAAAGTGAACAAACTGTTTATCAGAATAAAGAATTCCATCTTTACTATTCACAAAGTCTGTACCGAGCGGGATTTTCCTCACCAAGCCGATGCCGAACCGATTGATTTCAAAATGACTTGCCAAGCCGAGCCGAGCAACCGAGTATTGTCTGGAACGAAAATAACTACGGCTATACCGATCCAATCATGCCGATCCAATCTTTGCCGATCAGAGCGTGATCGGATCGATCGGCAAAAGATCATATTTTACCAGTAACCGATCCAATCAAACCAACTTCAAAGTTATCACACAGATGCTATCCTATTTTATTTTATACGTCGTGTTCGGAATAATTGATGTTAAGAATTAGCAGCTGTTTTCAGTCATTTCGATTACATTCTAATTGTAATTGTTACCATCAATTTGTTAGCAGTTAATATTTTTTCATAATCGCGATGTGGAAGAACGAATTTCGATCGCTTAAAGTCATCGTTGGACGCCGTACTTCCCGCCTGGATCGCACAAGCGATAAGTGTCAGTTGAGCAAAGCCTTCATATACATGCGCACAACGGTGTCTTTCAAATTGAATCGCACAAACAGTGCAATGTTACCATTCGTTCTGCTGGTTCTGCCCTCTTAAGTTTCATGTCGCATAAAAATAAAGTTCAATGAAAACTGATTTCTCAAACTTCATTTTCGACTACCAGTTAAACTTATGCAGCTTTGCGTTCGGTAAGCCATTCCACTAAGAAACATGTAGGCCTAAGTGTATGCATTGTATAGAAATTGAAGTCAGTTTTTGTTTATGATCAGTAGGTTTTGTATTTGATGGGATTAGAATGATCGATCAATAAGTGATCAGCAAGATTGACATTTCTCCACTGATTGGATCAAGATCGGATTGGAAGCAAAACTGTTGATCAGTACAGCCTTAAAAATAACCTTGCTAAAACAAAGATAGATCCCTAGTGTAGGGCTGGACACATAGGCTATGATAAAGTATTTTTTAAAAGTGACTGTTTCATTAGAAGATTTACTCTTTTTTCAGAGTCTCGGGGGAAAGTATGAAATGAAAGTAGATCGGCTCTTAACTAATCATGCGTGATGACTGCCTCTTGGTGGAAATAAAGCTTGGCTCGGCTCGGTTACATATGATAAAAAACTTACCCGAGCTACCGATTAATCTGCATCGGTACAGCCTTGCTATTCACTAAGGCTGCACCAATTTCGATACTGGATCGGATCAGCCGCCGATATTTGCGGTATTGGTATCGGGTCGGTATCTGCAACTTTGGCTGAAATGGCAATAACTTCGGAACCGTTCGAGATTACGACATGCGGTCTGCGGAGTTTTGCTCAGGAAATCACTGAGTATCTTCCTAGCTATGTTTTAACTGTCGGTTACTACTTAAAATTGTATTATTTTAATAATAATTGGATTTTTGCAGAAAACTACACCGTTGATGCAAAATTGGGGATAAAATTTAAGATATCGGTATCGCCAAAATTGTTCAAACCGGTTCGGTATCGTATCGGTAAAGTTGGTATCAGTGCAGCCTTACTATTCACTAATAAACATGATGAGAACAATGACCTTCGGGGGGGGGGGGTATCTCCAGTACATTTATTGCGATTGTATAATTAATTTGCAAGAGTCACTTTAAAAAAAACTTTATTCCTTTATGTCTTTTAGGATGACATTATGTCCTCTGAACGTGCCCCTCTCCAAATATACATGGTTTATTTCGTTCCCGTGTATGAAGCTTTAGTGGATGTGCTCCTCCATAAAGTCATGTATCCAAAGCCAGGAGAATACAACTCTTGGAATTCAGGTAGGTATTGCAGAATCGATGTAACTTCTTTGTGTTAAATTCTGTTAATTCAAAGCTTTCAATACTCGTTATCGCTAAATCATTTTGGTATTTCTTAGGCTGTCCAATACCTGCACTCATATTTTTTGGTTCCAATGCTGATACCAACTGGACAGTATTGATAATATAATATTCGATAATACAATTTTATCTATCAGTTTGATTGATGATACGTAAACTAAAGGCATTATCAACAAACTTGCACAAATCTCAAAGTTCCAGGAAGAAACACTCTTTCTTCGCGACTTTCCCACAGTCCTAATACTCATGGATGTAAACACTGTCGTCTAACTTTATCAGGCTTTCCTTCACGTGCTACCTCATTCTTACCACTTGCGTGCGATTCAGCACGTCACAACATAACCAAAGAAGGCATCGGGGACATACATCTGAGAGGACTCGAATCCCTGGCTATTCAATACCACATTCGAGAGAAGGCCGTGCTGATCAATATCCAGGGACCATCCAATCCTGCAATACAGTTCCTACTGAAAGGTGAATTGTGTGATCTTAAGTCGAAACTAGCAAGCAAATACAGGCGGCAACATCAAACCGCCGAACTTGAGGAAAGATGGGCAAGCTATTACCGGAGGCAACATGAAATCGCCAATTTTGAATCGCACGCAAGTGGTGAGGCTTTGGCTTATGTTAATTCCCCTCCCCTATTGCCATTTGTTCTTTGAGTAAAATCAACATTACACTGAACCTGATAAGTTACTGCCGTGTATTCAAGAAAGTAAGTTGCACGTTTTTAAAATCGAAGTATTAAGTGGGGTTTTACTTCTCAGGTTCTCCTTTTGTTTAAGACCTGTGTTAGTGTCTTTCCTCCTAAAAGCTGCGAAATAGTGTAAATTCCCAGGGGGCACGGACTCTGTGATTTACGGTAAGATGGTGTATTGGAATATCAAAATTCATCAGTTTATAACAAAATTGTCAAAAAAATTACAATTGACCGATCCAATAATCTAGCCAAACTGGTGCAATATTGTGGTGCCGGGTTCGAGCGACCCTTATTGTTTCCATTCCCTTGTCAGTTAATATAAATGTTTTATTTATTGCAGATGAAAAAGAACAGTTTCGCTGTTACCGCCAAGACATTGGGGATACCTTAGTAAGTGTTCAGATGGTAGTATTAGCCAGATAATGAGTATTGAAAACTTTGCGCGGTAATGCATCGCAAAACAAAGTGAGTCACGCAAACGTAATGGACAACATGCCACCATTGGTGTGTTATCACACCCTACAGATGATAGGTTTCCTGTTCAACACTGAATCGTCAGTCTGAAGTTCAAGTCTCACCCCATCGCTTAACGAACTCATCTCGATTTTTGCTGCTTCATATAAATTCATAAATGACAGGGTGATAAGGCCAGATGGAAATCCACAAGACTTCAGCACCTGGGATCCAGTTCTTGGTGAGAGCCGACCTCCACGCCAGCCCTCACAGGCGAGTGAAAACGACCTGACCAATAGAGGAGGCCACAAAAGCCGCATGCTTCAAATAGTAACAGAGAGTCTGATGTAATCCAAGGCAACAAATTACCTCAAACATGATCTTAAAGAAAACAGTTGGGAGAAGTTTTCCATCCTCCTCCAGTTAAACTGTCTAAAATTTTTGAAATTGAATAATTTCCGTATTTGTGAGATTGAGCATTTTTGTCGTGAAATTTGTTTGGTTGCACTAGCAAATAAAAAGCAGTGACCAGGCAGGTCCTTAGAACCAAATAATTTTTTTTTCGTGGCCTAAAAATATAACAATAAATTATGTGTTAAAAAACTGAAAGAAGTAATCTTACTTTGCATGCTGAGTAGCTTATGTAACCTCCGCAAACTTGTATAAAATAAATGCCTGGTTGCCTGGTGCGTAAACTTCCAACTTCCAACTAAAACAACCAAGCCTTTTTGTTTGCGTGCCTAGATTGTTTTGTGTGGGTTGGGTAAGTGGTGATGCCACTTTCTCTTTGTGTATAAAACTGGTAGGGCTGTAAAAAAGAATTAATACACACGTGTAAAATTTATTTTCAGATGTATTGTTATAATTTGCTTCGGGAGCGTATGTTGCAGCGGCTTCATAATCACCTGGAAGTAATGTTTAGAAGAGCAGATGATGGGGAAGATGTATCGCAGGTTTGTGATTATGCTGTGCTCTAGGTCTGGTCATGTAACGAGTGGTCACTGACGCTAAAACATTAATTACCTTTTTTTTATTTGTTCTTAGGCCCTGGAGGCTTGCCTTTTTGCATTCCAGTCTATTGCGGAAAATGTGGACTTGGAAGATGTCCACTATGTGCCAAAGTTTTTTTCTCTGCTGCCAAGACTTCCATTTAGTAATAATACTCAAGTCATTTCTACTGCGCTGGACGCAGTTGGTACGAACACAACATCTTGTTTTTTTGTTTGTTTTTGTTGCTTCATTTAATTAGACTAATGACATCTGTAATGGTAAGGCTGTACGATCATTTAATTTTCTGTAAAACCGTTCAAGCAATTAAACCAGCATTAAATACCAATAGATAAGGACATCTAATTTCCGTGATAATACTAGGCCCGATTTGCAATCAGTTTGGTTGCGATGAAGGTGCAATTTTGTGGTGATGGATGAAAGCAACTTAATTCTGTAATGGCATCCCTCCGGCTCGTTTATTAACAAAATTTATGGTAACAAAAATTCCAATGAATCACGAAAAAATGGGTGCACAATTGCAGCCCAACTTTGTAACACAAATACGCACCACGTACGTATGATCGACTGCTCACTTTTGGTAACATCATTGTTTGGTGAGATTCATTTGTGTTGCTTCAGGATAACAGAATTTTGTTCAATCAGCTTGTCAGTTATACTGTCTTGTTTTTCATTAAATTTATTTCACGAAAAATAAAGCCATTTTGTGGTAAATTGTGCGCTATTTTTGGAAATTTGGGGTATTTTGAGACATTTACTGTTTTTTGCTTATAACTCATTCAGAGAAAGTGTTACGAAATTTGCGATTTCGTAAAAATTGCAGAAATTGCGTGTCCTTACCTATAGAGGATGAAAAGGCAATTGGGCCCAGTTAGTAATAAATGTAGATGCAAACCTAATTCTGTTACTTTTTGGATTTTCGTCAAACTGCCTGTTCGGGCTTGACTTTTGAGACTAGAGGTCCCATCCATTCAGCCATACTGACAAATTTTTGAGTAGATTAAAATGGGGGTGTACTGGAATCTTGAATCAGTCAACATTTCACAAAATATGAATTTTGTTAAAAGACAAAAATTGATCAAAAAATGTTAACCCATAATATGCTGCAATGTGTAAGGCTGTGCCGATCCAATCATCGCCGATCAGAGCGTGATCGGATCAATCAACAAAACAATCACATTTCCCAGTAACCTTTCTGATCAAACCACCCTTGAATTTACCATACAGATGCTATCATATTTCATTTTCTGCATCGTATTTTAATAATTGAGGTTAAGAATTAGCAGCTCCTGTTGAAACATTTGTATTACCTTACCTACTAATAGTAATTCATTAGCATCAACTTATTAGTAGGAAAGTTTTTTCACGACCATGACATGGAGAAATGAATTTCGATCGTTTAAGTCATTGCTGGACGCCTTCGTGCCGCGATAAATGTCAGTTGAGCAAAGCTTCGTGTGCATGTGCACAATGATGGCTTTTTGATTGAATCGTGCAAACGCTGCAGTGTGCCCATTCTTTCTACTGGTTCTGCCTGCTAAATTTCATGTCAAATAAAGAAATGTTCAATGAAAACTGAGATTTGTCAACTGTATTTTCGATCGCGTCCAGCAAGCTACTCCACAAAGAAATTTATAGGCCCAAACAATATGCATCACATAGTTTGCTTGCAGTTGCGATGGAGTTTTGGATGAATTAAATGATGGATAAAGGGGTGCGAAGATGGCTGGAGATTCATGAGATATTCTTTTTGGTTTTCGAGGATGTTGGTGATTGACTCTTGTGCTCTCAGATAGATGTCTTTTTTAGAGTACAGTTCGACACTAACATGTGGCTGTATTCTTCCAGTTTATGGTGTGATTGGTGGATTCACAATAGCAGGCTATTTCGTTCTTTGTGTTAAGTGTGTTGGTGGCCGAGATGTGGTCCAAAATTCTGACATCGACGCCTCCTTGTTTCGCCAATCTAGACGCTGTTACATTGTGCACATGGCACACAGTATACTCCCCAGGTAGTCTTTGGGTATTCTTCGGCCAGGATTTGCGTGGTTGGTTGTTTATTTTCTAGCATCCTATCACCCTCACTTCTCTTGGTTGCTATCAATTTTCTTTCCGTTTCTGCTCCTGGGGCTGCTATCCCCACGCTGTTTTTGGGTACATTAACAGTAAAAGACAAAAGCAGCCACAACTGAGCCCTCTGAGTTATGGTGGATCCATCATCACCTCTGCTGCTGACAAGGCCAATGTTCTAAATAACGTATTTACTAAAACGACTGTTTAACTCCCTGAACCACTCCGTATTGAGGGACCCATGAATCGCGACTACGTCAGCACCAATAAGGTCGTTGATATGCTGCAAAACCTTAATGTACATAAAGCTGCTGGGCCGGATGGCATTTCCCCGTGGGTCATAAAGTTCTGCGGCATTCATCTTGCTCCTGCCCTTAGATATATTTTTAATAAGTGTCTTGAGTCTGGAACTGTCCCTGAATACTGGAAACTGGTCAACATTACGCCTATTCACAAAAAAAGGGTCTAAAACCGATCCCGCAAATTATCTGCCAATTAGCCTTACCTGTGTTGCTGCTAAGGTTTGTGAAAGGGTGATCAACAGTTTGATCGATGATGAATTGCAAAACAGTGGCTTCTCCGATATAGACCAATATGGGTTTGCCAAAGGAAGGTCTTGTGCCACGAATCTTCTTGACGCCAGGAACGATTGGACAACTTTTATTGACAACGGTAAGCCTTCAGCGATGCTTTTGGCAGCGTGGATTAACTATATACTTACCTCCGTCCTCCTTAATATTGGTCTGCCACCTGAAATTATTAACTTTATCTCTGCATTCTTCTCCGACCGTAGACAACGTGTTGTTGTTGAAGGCTGTCGTTTTGAATGGACAGACGTTGTTGTTGGTGTTGCACAGGGTACTGTTCTGGGGCCCAAGGTTTTCGCCTTGTACACTAGCAACATCACGGCTGGTATCTCCTCTAATTCGCCCAAATTTGTGGACGACGTCAAGCTTTACAGGCCTGTGCCTACTATCGCTAACTGCCATGAACTCCAGAGAGACATCCATATCCTGGAGAATAAATTGTAAAGATCTCCAACTTAACCCTGCGAAGTGCCATGTTTTACATGTTGGTCATAATAACCCAAGGCACCAGTATTACATCTATGGCAAACCTCCGGAGTAATAATAATAATAGTAATATAATAATAACATTTTTTGCTCCAGAAAAGCAAATGGTAAGAGAGGGTCTTGAAAGACCACTTACGACTTACCAGCTATTACAAACAAGGTATAAAATGGTAAAACAGTCAGTATCAGTATCAATAGATACTTTGTCAGGAGACATATATATACAAATTTAAAAGCACTATTCAACAATGATGGCTAGTGCATCTAAGCATTCAATTCCAATTAAAATCAATCCCACAATCATGGGCACAATTCAGGACGGATTCCAAACCGGTGCGATGCGAGTGGAGAAGAATGCCTTCCTACAATTTAATTTAAACCCTGGGATAATCAGTTTCATTTGATGTCCCCGTGTACGTGTGTCAGTGTTAATCTCAAACAACGAAATGGTTAAAGGTAAATTATGATGCAAAATTTTGTAAGTAAGAATTAGGTCTGCCTTTAACCTACGTAATTCGAGGGAGTCCAAATGTAATAGTTTCAACTTTTGTGCATATGATTTTCTGTGCAGTCCTGGCATAGACTTTGTATATCGCCTTTGAACTGACTCGATTTGGTCAATGTCTTTCAATGAATTCGGTGACCACACCTGACTAGCATACTCGAGAAGAGGTCGAACATAGACCTTGTATGCCCAAAGGGATTCTGTGGCTGAAGAGAAGGACCTCGGCATCTGGGTGACTGATAATCTTAGTGTAACTAAGCTGTGTGCTACGGCTGCTGCTATGGCCTTTAAAGTCATTGGTTTGGTTGGGCATAGCTTTCCAAAACTAGATGTCGATTCCTTTTGCCTTCTATACAAAAGTGTTATCAGGCCCATCGTGGAATATGCAAACATTAGCTGGCTGCAGAGGGATGTCGAAGTACTGGAAAAGGTTCAACGGCAAGCGACCAAAAGACTCACCAGGTACAACGCACTAAGCTACCCTGAACGCTGCAAGAGGCTTAACTTGACTAATTTGGCTGACCGAAGGAGGCGTGGAGCCCTTGTTGAGACTTTTAAGCTCTTCTCCAGAGGCTAAGAAGAAAATCTTTATCAGCAATGGACTGAATCCAGAACCAGAGGACACCCCTTCAAAGTTAGAAAACCCTCTGTGCGTTTAGAAGTGAGAAGGAACTTTTTCTCTGTGGCTACCATCAACGATTGGAATGGATTACCTGCAAACATTTTTACTAACTGCAACACAGTGAACACTTTCAAGAGCCGCCTTGATCTCACTATGTTTAAGCCTTAATATTTTCTGTTATCCAGCAACAAGCTTCTAGCTTTCGCTGAGTGTTTGTTTATAATAATAATAATAATATTAGGGATTTTCTGGAATATCGGCAACTGGCAATAACAGTGGCGAAAACGACGTTCTTCGCAACACAAATCGCACTTTCGCTACCAGTATGACAATAAACCAATAAACATATATTTTACCAATCTGCAGATATATAACCACTCCATAGATATTTGGGCTTTATTTGCCAATTCCAATTTTTATTACTACTGCAGTTATTGGTGAAGTTTGGTATCGGTAATCTGAATTGGACTAGCCTTAGTTAAATGGTTTCAATGTTTTTGAAGTGTCTCAGTGATGAAAACGAAAGTCTTTATTGTGATCAATGAACATTAATGTCTATTTTGTCTTCATAGGGGCTTATGCTGAGTGGATTAACATTCATCCAGATGTACTCATACACGTTATACCTCTGCTAGTCATGGGACTCAGTAGTCCCAGTGTGGCGCCATCAGCCACAATTGCCTTGAAAGACATTACTCGTGACTGCCAACTCAGTATACAGCCTTTTGCCGAGCAAATATTAACAGCTAGTCAGGTATGGTCTATATTTACTGCATTTTGTTTATGAGGTGTATTACTAGAATCGTATCAGGTTTTTCAAAATTTATTGGGTTCCATTTCACATGCAAAATCTTAATCACTTAATTTTCTACTGAACCGATTGAGCATTAAATTATAGCATTAAACCGACTTAGCATAAAATGGCGCATTACCAAGCCGATCGACCATTTAACCTTGCGGTCTCCCGATCAAGCATTAAATCTGACATGTATCGTTTATCGAATGCAATTGACATTAAATCAGACGGTATGGAAATGATTCAACTGTTTCTCTAATTTATATATTTATGAAATTTTCCTTCAACCCCAATATTAAACAGAAAAGACTGTTATATAGCCCCTTACAAATAGGAGCATAACACCGCAAACTATTCGTTCTAGCTTGTACGGTTTCTGAGATGTCTTTGAGTAGCATTGTTTATTGCTAGTCACCGATTTGGCGAGTAAGGCTAAATTCCAAGTCGGCAACTGTTGATTTTCACTCGCCGAATGGCGACCGACATTGGAGAGGGTTCCTTCTGAGTATGATTGTTAGTCTATTGAGTTGTTGATTGCGTATCTTGTTGACTTGTGTCTAAGAAATAAACATAGCTTACAGTAGGCTGCCTTTTAAATAGTTTTTGGAATAAAATTTAACACTTACACCAGTACAAGACTTGCTCAAATGAAGGTCTACTTGAATTTTCAGGGATAACACCTGTTCCCTGTCGAAAATTAGCAAGACTCTGTGAGTGTCTTATGTATGAAATTGTGCGAAGATTGAAGAAGATTGTAGTTTTAAAATCACCTTCACATGTTGCCGAGTAGCATTCGTATCGATTCTGCCTCGTGCGTCGGCTAACCATTGACCTTTATGAGCCAAATTAGATCAGTGGTTAGCTGACGTGCGAGGCAGAATCGAGACGAATCCTACTCTGCAAAATGTGAAGTAAAATTGTAAGAAGTGATGTCCCCGGAAATTCAAGTAGATCTTCGTTTGAACAAGTCTTGTGGTGATGAAAGTGTTAAGTCAGAAATTCGCCACTGTAATCGCCGCCGTAAGCCGATGTTCAAGCTTTTGAACAGTTCGTGGACTAGCTGAAAAAAATTTTCTAATCCAGTCGTTCAATTCTAGCATTAGGTTTATTAATTTTTACTTAAGACAATTCTTCCGTTGTTGTGGTTGTGCAGACCGAAAGTTTACTGCATTATTTAACTATTTATTTTCCAACATTGTGAATAAAAAAATAAAACAGTTTCAAAACTTAAAATAATAACAAATGAACAAATTACTTGTATGAAGTATTAAGACAACAGAGACATGCTATTATCGATTACGGCTGGGCCGATACCACTTTTTACCGATTTCGAAGAAAATAATCTACCGATACCGAGTCCCCGATACCGATCTTTTTTCTTTTTCTTTTTAACGGCTTAATTGCTCCTTGGGGCGTTGCATTTATTTCAAATAAATAAAATAAATTGATGAAGAGTCCCTAATAAAGAAATAAATTTGTGTAGATTTATATTTAACCAGACGTAAGTGTGTGTTACTACATAAATTAGCGTTTTCTTTAGTTTTTACATCTAGTACTGTAGTTCTACTGAATTCACATTTTTTCCCTTGTTATCAAATTAAACTTATTAGTAAAGCTAGGACGATCAACTTTGTTACGGAACCAAATCCCCAATAACTGATCCAAGTTCCAAACTGATTGAATGTAATATGTATATCTTTATAAAAAAAAAATACTTTTGAAATCATTGCATAAACAAAGCATTGGCCTAAATAAATATAATTATTTTTTTTAAATATTGGTTTAAAATAATATTGCGTAGCTAAAATCATCTAAAATCACAAAACCCATTAAAATTTTAACATTTTGCCTTGTAAATTCTTAACAGTAAGCAAATGCTGCTTGCAGTTTGGACCATTGGAAAGCTGGCGAAAAAACCTTCAAAATGGTGTATTCAAACGTCAAATTCGGTCGACGAGAAGTGAAAATATCCTCGATTTGGTTTATTACCGATTTATGTGGGTTTTACCTGCCGATTCCGATCCGATACCCCTACTGCAAAGTGCAAATGTCGGTAGAGATCGGTATCGGCTCAGCCTTATTATCGATACAATTTTGGACTCTTTGGTTTATTTAAGTAAAAAATTACAATGCTGCTTTGCCACCCGTACATTCCAGAGAAGCCTGTTTTGCTTGTTGAAAAATATGAACAGTATTGTTTTCTTTATTTTCAGCAAGTTCTAAGTAAAAACATTCTGAAGCCTCACGAGCAAGTGCGATTGATGTATACTATTGGTTACGTTGCATCGGTACTTCCAATGGAAACTATTATGTCTTTTCTGGATAGTTTATTATTACCTTATATTCAAGAAATGGAGCAGCTAAGTCAACTAAAGGTAAACAAGTAGTCATATGTTATGTACACTGCCTTAAAGTGTAAAGACAACAAATTTCCCCAATTACGTCTTTTTTTTTGCAAAATTGTTAGCTGCTTTAAAAATTAACTTTTATTGTTCTTGGAGGTTGATGTGGAAGCCTACAGATTCCAAAAATAGAGTTGCTAAAGTAGCAGAATTTCAGAAAACCTGCAGAAATTACAGAACTGAATTTCTGCTACTGTATTAAATTCCAATCAAGCACACAAAAATGTGTTCTTATCAGTACAAAGGCTTCCTAGAAGCGAGTTACCAGGCGTCACACCTGAAGAGCTTAGTAGAATGTTGCTCATTTTGCTACTTCACAAGTTGCATTCTGGACTAGAAAAAAAACACTAAGCTCTCTCGCGAGTTCCTTTTATAGACTTCAATAAACGAATGATTGCATTGTAATTGGATTCTTTTCTGAATCGAACACAAGGCCACATTGTAAGAATATGTTATTCTTGCACCACCTCATCACCAGAAAAACATGGTGGTGTACCGGTAAGTGTTTTTGGAGATTTTAGTAATCGTAAGACAAAATTTCAATTTTACAATATTTTACCGATGTTTGACGATTGCATTGCACCGTTTTAATCGTCTCGACGACTTCTTTTCGTTGGTGCAGAAGCAATTCGATAGGTTAACGAGTGATAAGTCATTTAGTAAATACACGTGGTGGGGAAAACATGAAACCTCATCCCTTGTTGATTTTTCATTTGATGTGCCCAGGAGACGTACTGTTTTAACTGTACGTGGCCTTATGCATCTTATTTTTGTAAAACTTCGCATTGTTAGTACACGATTTGCTGTTTCAGGAAACAAGCCCAACCCACCAGAATCAGTTATTGCTCCGCCTTAACATGCTTTCCATGTTATTTGCAACATTGGACACAAGACTGAAGGAATATTCTGAAGACCAAGAAACATCCACAGTCAAAACTCTGTCACAGTCTGGGCCTCAACCCGTTCTACTCATTCTACAGCAGATATTGCCTGTTCTGCGACAAGTCAGCTCCACGTGGAAAGAAAGTTTATCTGTTGGTGAAGTAAGTGTCAAGATTTAAAAAAAAAAATAATTTTGCCAGAGCCTTAACGTAAAAAAAAAAATACACCACTGAGATTACACCACTGAGTGTAACAGATTGCATGCATAATATCATAATATCATAATAAAAAAAAAGTCATAACTTCTAAACGTTAAGAGATAAGAAGTTGTGTCTTGGACCACTGACATGCCGGTAAAAAAAAAACTTTTAATTGTGCATTAAGCATCAAAATCTGTCAACTAGATGTAAAAAGGTGTTGGGGTTTGGTATTTTTCATGTGAAATAGCGAACTCCAAATCGAACTAAACTGAACCCTCTGTTCGGCATGGTCAGTGTGGTTCGGTCTATCTTAACTTAAAATTCAAGTCACTGTATTGGTTTCTCAGAGCAAGAATCGCAGTAAGTAAAATCGCCTCGGCTCATAAAATCGTACTCAGTCGATCCTACAATTCTGGCTGCCAAAAAATAATGCTCCGTTGATCTTGCAGTGCTTGACCGCTGAATTCAACTCCAAAAGCTGCACAAGAAAATGAATTTGTGTGTATTTACTATTTACCATTTGTTTCTTTTATCTGCAATATACTTCACTTTAGCAGTATGTGCTAAAATCTCTTATTTTATGCTTTTCAATGCCCGAAATAAATTAATTTAATCTATTACCTAATTCTATTCTAACTAGCTTTGTTCCTGCTAGGGTCGCTGCACTTGCATTCAATATAATGCTGGCAAAGCTGCCATTATTTTCATAGCGCTTCGGACACGGATATGGGAGCACCATGCCGCTTATGATCTTACGTCGCAATAGTGTCACCGTACTTTAAAATGAAAAAAAAATTTTCCGAATGCCTAAGCCCCATCGATTTTCACCAAAAGTGCAGACGATGTAGAAAATGCAGTTTTGCTGATGTCAAATGTTACTTCATGATGCCGATGTGATTATGAAAGTTCTTTATACCTGGAAGCATCCGATCAACGCCAGCTGCAAAGAAGTCTTTCAGCCTCCATGAACTCTTCTCTCTCGGAGTTGGGTAAATTGAAATCGAAACCAGTTTAGACGTGGATTTAATGAACGTCGATACAGAAATGCCGGTTTTTTTTTAGTCAAAAGATGTCGTCGCTAACAAAATGCTTCAAAAAGTGATAGGAAAATAATGCCTGCTATACTTGCATTATATTGAATGCGCGTGTAGCGCCCCTAGCTGGAGCAAAGCTACATTAGTATATAATTGGGTAATAAATTAAATTAATTTATTTCGAGTACAGTATTGAAAAGCATAAACTAAGCAAATTTAGCATGTATTTCTGAAGGTAAGTATTTTTTCAGTGTTAAAATTAACTTTTTTGTTCCTCTTAGGCTATCTGCGAGTTAATGAAGCGATCTGTATGCAACCTGCTGGATGAATGCAGTCCAGTCGTTTCAGATATGTTGGCTTTACTACTCTTCTTGTTTCAATCTCATGCAAATGCTACGGCATTGGATCTGCTAAAACAGGTAAAAATTGGATAGATGCAACCCTCTTGAATGTCATTCCTGCAGCAATCGTCATTTGGCCGGTAGACTTAGAACACATTTGTCATTTCATAGCTCCTACACCCAACTCATGCACTACGTCCGACACGATGCATTATTTTTTAATTTATGCATTTATTGCATTGCATAATTTATTTGTTAAGTCCAGTGTTATTGGAGAAACAATTAGAAGTTGAACACAGTGCCGCAAACTATTCGTCTGTAACTTGTACGGTTCTCATGATATCGGCATTTGATTGTCATTCTGTATTGCGGTAGTCGCCGTTCTCGAGTAGGTGTTAATTCAGGTCGCCAACTGTTAGTTTTCATTCGCAAAATAACTAGTGGTGACTGACATTGGAGAGGGTTGCAGAAACGCAATTGTAGTGATGTTGTTACCACCGCTTTTGAAATATTGTATACCATTCATTGCATTCGTAAGTTATTTTGCAAAAATTTTTGTTTGGTTTTCAGTTTGTTATGCTGTTTGGCAATGATGAAAAACACAAGCTTTCTCTACGACATACTTTTCTAAACATCATGAATCTCACTTTAGAACTATGCCAGAAAGGTAAGTAAATTTTTTACATATACACAAACTAAGGTTGTCCAGCACCTAGATTTTTGGTTCCCATACAGATATTGGCCAATATAATACCAGAAGCAACATACAAAACTGCAGGGAGTATGTGTACGTAAGTTCCACTGCAATGCTAAGTCAGGAGCATTTACGGTGCTACAAGAATCTGTTAGTAGAGGTTATCGCCTCTATGAAACTGCTAGAGATGTACACCATGTTGTCAAGGCTAATTTTAAGTCCTTTTTTTCTTACTATCTTTAAAATATTTTCCTTTGGTTTCGGCTTAAATTGCTAATGCCTAAATTGAATAAATTTGAAGCTATACCTAACTCCACCACCAGATGGGATCCCTGTTCAGGCCATACCATCAATCCTAACTTTTCGCTTGGGCATTGTCTTAGTATGTCGATGCTTTTAGTGCTCCGCAATTAGTTAGGATTGCTACATTGAAATATCCCAAACTTCCCAAAAAATCTTTTGAAATAGGATTACAGGCCATAGCCGAGTGTAGACATAGGAAATCCCCAGGTGATAAAACATCCTGCGTGGCGCAAATGCAGAAATTGTGTCTTATTACGACTCGTGCTCCATTCGTCTAATACATTCAACTGACGAAATTAAACAAATACGCCTTACCTTGAAGAAATCGGACTAAATAGCTGTTCAAAGAAGTCGTTCGGGTTCTTCCGATCGCTCTACATCAGGCATCTGTGCGCAGTACTGTCGACAAAAAGCTAGTTGCCCATTTCGGTTACAGAACTAACCATATTTTGGAAGATGAAATTTCGAATAGGCCTACTCCCAATGTTATCTCACACATTAGTCCTAGCGCCAAGAACAAGGGATTTCCGATTCTATGCAGTTTATACCTGCATGACACTAACTAACTACACATATTCACTAATTACAGCATAATGACTTAGTTTACTTTGAGATTCACAGATTCTTACTTCCTGCAAATACTTACCTTCAGTAATTATGCTAAAACCACCTTTTTACGCTATTTACTGCTCGCTTATGAACTAAAAACACCATTTTTTACGTTCACCCTAAGCTTTTCTCCACTGCCGCCAGGCGGCGCTGCACGTCCTTACCGACGTCATCGCCCCCACCAGTCCAACCGCATCACTTTTCGAGCACTCCCATCGTGGATGGTTGTGCGAGTTTTTACTGTGTGCTTCGCGAATTAACCAACGCGTATTATGGACTACAACAACGGACTTCGATGTCAAGAAGTGGATCCGACGAGCGGCTTATTGGAAAGCAGCACGGTGGGAACGGGATCGAAGCTCGGCAACGGTCGGTAGACGGTAGGCTTAATGGATACGGCCATGCCGGCGGTGTGTTTTGGTCGGCCGTCGTGGCCGAGGGCAAGATGGCGGCCGAGAATGAAGCCTTTGTGATTCGTGGTTACGGAGGCGTCGTTGCCTCCCGTTCTTCCCCGGGATGTTGTTCGTGTTGAAATATCATTTTTTTTCATGCAGATGGTGATTTGTAGAGTGAGCCAGTGGAGTTGTCACCGTCCCGCAAGGCAGGTCCGTGCCGATCCGATGGCGGGCGTTAGGTGAGTGGCCGACAGTGGCGGTAAGTTGAAAACCAGTAGTGTTGAGAGGATGAATAGGACGACCGCTCCCGGGGGGAAAATAGCGGTGCGGTTCCTACACTGAGTGGTAAAAAGCCGGCCACGGGCGCTGTCCGTGGTCCGACTATCCCAGCAAAAAAAAAAAAAAAAAAATTGCAATGCTGGTTGAGCCGAGGGGTGCAAATTGAAGCCGGTTTTTAACCGGACCCACGCTGTCGCCACTGGCAACACGTGTGTAGCACCATCGGCGACACTCAGTAGCTACTAGACGCTGATGCAGCGGGACAAATTGTCGCCGTCCTGTAGCCAGTTGTCACCAGGAAAAGTAGCTGTATGACGCTGACGCAGCGGGACACATCGTCGCCGTTCTGTGGCCAGTTGTCACCAGGGTAAGTAGCTGTTATGACGCTGACGCAGCGGGACACATTGTCGCCGTTCTGTAGCCAGTTGTCACCAGGGAAAATAGCTGTATGACGCTGACGCAGCGGGACACATCGTCGCCGTTCTGTAGCCAGTTGTCACCAGGGTAAGTAGCTATTATGACGCTGACGCAGCGGGACACATTGTCGCCGTTCTGTTGCCAGTTGTCACGTTAAGGGTGTCACATGTCGCCGGTGAGCATTGTGTCGCCAATGGTATGGTAAGTGTCTCCATGGGCGTTTGCCCATAGGCCTATGTATTTATGATATGTTAGGGTATGTTTACATTAATCGTTATTGCCTCTACATTTCTTTGGTCCTGGAATGGCAGCTGCGTTGGCTCCTGCGGTGTGCATCAAGACATGGTCTCACTGGAGTTTGGCAACTTGGACGGTTAGTACTATGGGTTTGAAGTAGGGCTCTCCCCCCTCCTTTTGCCTTCGACTGTCTTCTCTTCCTTGGGTCCTTAGGCTGAGTGGGGGGATGAATCTGATGCCCTTTGGGGTCTGGCCGCTATATGCGGTCGCACGGGGCCACTATGCCCAATTTTTTCTTGCGAATTGTGTATGCATTTTTGCCTCTTAAGGTCAAACCAAAACATGTGAATGGAGCTGTAGTTTGTTCATCTGGTTCGAGTACGAGTTCCCTTGGCTTAAGTAGGAATCAGAAGGGGGACTTTAAAGTATGTGTTGAAGTTATATCAATTAAGTCGGTTTCTGTGGAAACCTGACACTCGAGGCTTGGTCATCAGCGTAAATTGGGCCCAATACATTTCCATAACTCCAAGGTGGTACATGGATACTAGTGAGTGAAGCCTAACTCTCCTCTGTGTGAGGTCTGCAAGGTAACCAAATCGACTAGGACCAGTTTTAAGGGTATTGGTGCTTTGCAGAGTAAGAAGCCCCTCGAGCTCCTTCACATGGATGTTTGGGGCCCAAGTCGCACGGTATCCTTGGGTAATTGTAGATATGTGCTTACTTTACTTGATTATTCTCGTTATGCAGGGGTGTTTCCCATCGCTAAGGGAAGCGATGTGTTTCAAACGTTGTTGACTTTCGTGCCAGGAGGGAAAGACAATTTAGCTTCAACTTTGTAAATGTTCGCACGGACTGAGGTACGGAATTTTGTGATTATTTATGTAGGTTGGGTATCAGATATCAGCGAACCAATGCCTACTCACCAGCTATGGCTGGAATCGCTAGGCGATTTAACCGCACGTTGTTAGAAGGGGTACGTGCAATACTTCACGAGACGTCTCTGCCACGCAATCTTGGGTAGAATTTGTATGTACGTTCACCTACCTGAAGCATAGGTGCCCT
>JAHWFP010071327.1:0-28437 GCA_023313725.1 Lithobius niger
TTTTTTTTTGTAAGAAAACCAATATCAGCATCCGATGAAAACTTATCTGGTCAGTGATTGCATCGTCGCACACAAGATTCTGGCTCATTTGCCGTATCGTAGTAGCAAAAGTTACGAGACAATTTTTTTAATATAATGTGCAATATAATAGATATTCTTCAGTACACCACGCATTCAGATTTTTTAGTGTCCTGTTGGTATGTCTGCCATTACAACTGCATACATCAATTACACATTTTTCGTTATTCTGCCATACAACACGTCAAATTACTAATGTAATGTAGTGCACCCTTGTTTTTCTTTTTACATATCCAAATAACCCATTCACCTCGAGACAACAGAGATGTTAATCGTTTAGTAGAATTCTAACTTTAATGAACTTTTTATCTTCATTTATTAAATTTGTTAAATTAAAAGACAGACTGCTCATTCAAAGCCGCTTTACAATTTAACCATGTGGGCCTAATGATATTTTTTGAGGCATTTTGCTTGTTAACGCCAAGCAGCCAAAAAAGCGCGATTCAAAGACGATTTTTGGTTGTTACAATTAGGTGCAAAACCAAGCAGCTGATTTGTATCAAAATCAATTTCATGACCACGGCATTAGTCTATTCTAGGTTGCAAATCAAATGAAATTTAAATAGGTGTGTGTCATACAAATTCATTTATGTAAAGCAGGCATTTTCGATGCAGCAGCAGCATAAAAAGGCATGCTGATATTTCGAGGGCAGCAGTGACAATTGGACAGTTTCGGGCAGTGGTGTTAAACCAAATTTTAAACAATAAAATTTGTTAACACAAATCTTGGGGGGGGGGGCTCCACATCACACAATCAACATTTTCCATGCAATACTCATTTACAAACGCATACTATAAATTCCCGTCAATTTTTACGGGTAACCTGCTGGTGCTGTTACATACTTTAAAGTAATAAGTTTATACTTTGTAATCCTTTTATTAAGCTTTTGTATATTTCTATCATCCGTGGACACAATCATGTTCATGTTCATGTTGATTGAATGTAGGCCTGCCAAGATTGCAACCGTAGGCTAATTACAAGTGTAGTAAGTTACCTATATGCCAGCTGACGAGTGGGATAAAAACGCTATATCCACGGCGAATCTCTTTCTTCGTTCATGACAGAGCATGAGTGCATAAAGGGATTACATAATGTGTTTACCATTTGGCGTATATAAAAACCTCCACAAGGGTAAAGGACTCGTAAAGTTTTTGCAATAGAAAGTAACGATGTGACTGCCAGCAAGTTTGTGGCCATACTCGAAATCACTCAAGCTTAAATCACTTACCTCAATGCAAAATGATTACGAAGAAAATAAGTTTATCTAGAAATGTAACTAGTTGCATTTTTTCTCTTAACGTTTCATGGGCTGCCGTACGATTGCTGTATATGCATGAGTGGAGTGTGTGTATTACTTGTTATGGTTCTTCTAATCTCTTGGATCTGCATGCTCCAGTTCTGGACAACTATGTAGGGATAGTGGTGGGTGGGTTCCACGCCCCCCCTCCCCCTTACCACCCCCCATCCGTGGCTCCACTGGTAGCCAGCTCGGTGCCTCTCTAATAATGTGATAAACCCACCACGCACACCAGTCTAGATCTGCCACTGTGTAGGGATCATAGACCAAATAACATGGTCTCTTGAGCTCAGTTATTTCAGAGAATCAGTTGCAAACATTGCTGACGCAAAGGGTTAATACATGGTGACCCTGTGTGAACTCCAATACAACAAATATGGGTGTTTAGACAATAACTAGTGCAAAGCAAGTCTATGGTGTCAAACCTATTCATGTGATGAGATGGGTGAATAATAGTGGTCCTGTATACAAGCAATCCTAATAGTGATTATAAGTTCTGGTAAACCAGAGCTTCAGTCTGACTACTAACTTGCATTGTGGTAATTAAGAGTGCCTCCATCCCGTGAACAATTTTCCAAACAACGTCCAACATGTCCGGCTTGCTTGACTGAAGCCCGGACATCAGATGTGAGTGCCCAATGTGCCACTTTTGGTAATTAGAAGGCACTGTGAGATGAACCTAATACCGGGTTACGGTGCCCTATGTGGAAATTTTAATTTTTTTTATGCGCTAATGCGCAACTTCATGGTGCACAATATACTGATTTGCTTCATGGAGCCTGTAGTGATGCAAGCATTTGTGCCATGTGGGGACAAAAATTTAAGGAACTGTTTACATCCCCAGAGGCACATATACTGGGGTTGAAGGCGCTGTGTGGGACAAGATGTCCACACAGCTCCCGAAGTTGATATAGCTGAAGTTTAAACATCTTCTTGGAACAACAAACTGGCTAAATATGGAACACCTTTGGTTTTCAAGTTTTCTTGCATCTCGACACATATCCTCTCCACTGCCCTGTATCGTGGTTATTGCCCAGTGGCCAGTAGTCTGCGTATCCGTAAGAAGACTACAGCTGACCCAACACGTAGTGAGAACTATGATCGGGCTGCTCTTCGTAAGTCTACTGGTGAATCTCCTGGACACGGCTGAAAAAAGTTCTGTATCCTGGTATCTAGGATACGGGGAAGGTTGAGATGTTAGTGGGAAGCTTACAAGTTAAAAAAAAATCCTTAACTGCTGGCATTGCCATTAACTAGCCATACACCCATCATCCATTTTCCCACAAATGGTCTTATTTCTGTAGTTTCAGAATTTTAAAAGCTACTTGCTTGTACCAGCAAGTGATTACCTTAAATGGTTTACATTTAACCCAAAACGAAGCTGCCAACGTTAATCGGTTCAATGGCTGCATAGGCAACGGTTACTGTCCGTCCCTGCTACTGTAGTGGGGCACAGTCAATTCTCTCAGGCTGGCAGGAACAACCTGAGGGGGGGGGGGCGGATAGCGCTATTAGACAATGATTTGCAACGATTTTGGAAAACTGGCACGTATGTCTTCGAAGTTGTAGGAATGATCAGAGCTTTGAAAGGTTGTCTATTGACAAAAAAGTTCTGTTTGCTGTTGACAGTACGAAATTTTTTTTCAAAAACCGCTTATCAAAATTTTGAATATCTTATACAAGTTTGATTTCATTTTGCGTCGCAGTTTAGCTCATCAATTTTTGTGTGCCAGATATTACCGCTATTATTTTCTATTGGGGCGGGAAGTTTAACATAGGATACTGGGAAGCATGGAACTTTTTCTACCCTTGCTCCTGGATGTTGTTTTACTTGCCTGCCTTAAAAATGTAACTAACATCTGTGATGCTCAGTTTGGGCTTAAGCGAAAGTATTCAACTTTGCTGGCTGTACATGTGATTAAAGTGACATTACGCCACTGCCAAACGGAAGTTTACATGTGCTTCATCGACATCTCAAAGGTTTCATCGACAAGGTGTTTAATACGTGCTCTTCAGGAACGTGAGTGCCCGACTACATTGTGAATGTGCTGAGTGACCGCTATAAGCGGCAGACTCAACACGATGAGGAGCTTTTTCATCTGTCACCTTTGCTGCTACGTGTGGTGTTATTATGTTACAAAGTAAGAGCCGAAAAGTGCACAAATCTACATTAAAACTTGACATTTCGGCTCTTCTCAGATCCATTATCAAGAGGCTCGTGATAATTGCTCTGAGATGAGCCGAAACTTTCCCGCTTTTTCTTTGTAACATTCTACAAGTGTTTTTTAAGTTTAAAAACGTGTGGTGTCGGACAAGGCAGTTTCCTTTCTCCTTTTCGGTTTGTCTGGTGCTAGATGGTGTGGTAAGAGGAACCAGAGGCTTGCCTGTGAGTTGCTGGATTAATGACATGGTGCCTAATAATGTTGTGTATGTTGATGACATTGTTTTGTTACACCGAGCAAGCGTGTGCTGCAATTTCTGTTGGACTGAGTTAAACAATCAAATGTAAAGGTGTTTCTATCAGCCCTTCCAAGTCTGTTGGTGTCATTTTTGGATGCAATTCTACCGGTGTTGAACTGTTGCGCTTTAACAGCTATAACCTGGCTTGGGTTACTTCTGTCTCATTCTTGGGAGTGGAGTTAAGTGTTAGTTTAGCTGGTCTGCATGTTCAGAAAACCAGATCTGGACTGGTAGGATTGGCAGTGCATTATGCGCACCTTTAGTGCCTCGACTGAGAAACTTCACTAGACCAGAGCCATCCATGGCAGTGGTGTACCATGGGCTCATAATAAGAGCACAAGGCATTAGAGAATATTGCACAATCACATTGTTTGGAGGGACGACAGACTATTAACCTCGAATTGGTCTGGTTTCTGCACAGAAAACAAAGGCGTGCAGTGCAGAACTCTTAACAATGCTCTCATTGTGGCATATGTGGCAGGAACTGGTAGCTGGAACCTGTTCCTGGAAGATTTATGCTTTTGGGAAGATGGTGCATGCTCTGTACAGTACACTACATCAAAATGGTTAGACAATTTGGTTCATAAACACGGGCATTGGTGTTTTGCAGGAAATGAGGCTTTGGAACAAATTAAGGCTCTGCAGCCATAGCTTGCTAGTCGACACTAATGTATTTTGTTTTGCTCTTTTTCCTTTTTTTTTTTTTGTGTATACATTTTCCTTTTTTTCGATTCACAGAAGGCTAGATTTAGTAGAACACTGGTTAAAAGAAATACTGTACAAAAAACAAAGACATCACAATAAAGGTGACAAATGGGAATCAACATATCTTTCAAAGAAAAAAAAACAGCTAAAGAATTTTGGGTCAGTTCTGTAAAGCATAACCCGTAGCTCATGCAGTCAATCATGAATGTAAAGCAGCATCTACACACCCCAGTTCCCCCCCCCCCCCCCAAAAAAAAAGTAAGCACTCGGAAACAACTGACGTATTCGTCCAGGCTGGATCCAGCGGGGATGTTGCTCAAAATGGAAGCAGCATTGTTGCCCGTTTCTCCCCGGAGATGAGGGTAATCTTCCGGCCGATGGTGTGCAACAGGGAGAGGCCCTCTCCGCCGATGGAGCCCAGGGTCTCCGCCGCGACCCTGGGCTCATGTCATGTACCTAGTTGCCCTTTATGCTCATGTACCTAGTTGCATGGATTACAATAAATAATAATGTCAAGCCTATTTATAACTCATTTAGGAAAGTTTTAAAGATTGAAAACGCCATATGCAGATATTCAAACCTCCAACAAATTAAAAATAAGAGTACAGTGAGATAGATGATGTTGAATTTTGTGTTGACTTTGTATGAAAGAAGTAACCCACAAAAATAACCATTACTTAATATTTGTTTCTTTTTTTTTTAATAGATCGGCTACAGTGTCTCCAGAACCAGCGCATCAGACCAGCTTGACACACGAATTACGGAAGTTAACTAGGACAGTGTCACAGTTGTGTTTAAGTGGATCTAAATCTGAAAGCAAGGTAAATCATAATTTTTTAGTTAAGAATTGTGGGACGAATACAAACACACGTTAAAAACTAATTGTGGTCATCATGGCTGAGCGGTAGCAGAGTGCAGCCTCATCGCCTGAAGAAGTTGATCTTGACATTGACTGGAAAGTGACCATCCGAAATCCCTATTAGTTTGTCGGCCAGGGTCATGTGAGAGACTATGGTATATTCCACAATTGGCATGCAGGTACACTAATCCCAAAAACGCAGCACGGAGTTTGCATCCGCCGTAAATAGTCACTTTTAGGTTTCTACGCGAGTCAGGCATGCATTAATGTCGACGTTGGAATTATCGTAGTTGATTTTAAATCTGTAAATCTGGTCATCAAATTTGATAAATTAAAAAAAATATGGTACCAATTGCCCAATTTTTTTAAACCAATAAAAACCCACAATAGCTGCATGGAAAAAAACATTAGCTATTACTATGGTGTCAAAGTTTTAGCAAATGTATTTCAGTGTAAATATCTTGCATTAGGAAGTTCGCCCTAGGGGAGAACTCTACTCCAAACATCCGATTAAGACTCTTGGTGAGTGGGCAGCACCATCGCCAAGCTCTGTTGCCGCAGGAGAAAGCAGCTCCACGTTAAAAAAACTGTAGCCTGTAGTTTTTAACGGTTGTGCTCGCGCCTTATTTTTGTAAGCCTGATGGAGGTAACATAGCTAATGTAAGATAAATGTGTTTTTCTCCATATTTATTTGGTTTAAGCGTATTTACGCTCACCATGCGTGTTAAAGCCAGTGTAGTGCGTGTCGATCTTGAGAAAATTATATGGCTGAAAAAAAATTAAGAATGTTCTCATTCTAAATCTGGAATATACCATGCCAGCCTCCTTCAGCGGCTATGGGATCTATCTTGGCCTATTCTATGCAAAGTCTCTGGGCCCCCTGCGACGGAGGTTCCCAAATTTAAAGAGTGAAATCCCATCACTTGCCTACGAGCATGTAGTATCTAGAAAAAATATATATTTCCCACCATCTTGAGTTTGCACATTTGTACCACTTCTCAAGAATTTAATTATTGTACTTCATGAGCTCATTTGGCTGTTAACAAATAGCAATCTAGATCAACAGAGAATTGTTTGTAAATTGAATTTTTTTTTTATTTCATAGGTTGTTGCTTTAAGAGAGAAGGCATCGAAAGCAAGAAATGCAAAGAAGGATGCCAGTTTACAAAACACGTTGCGACAGAAAATTAGTAACGTGCTATGTTCAGAAAAGAGCAATAGTAAGTTTGTGTAGCTTTTTAAAGCGTTAATACTGGATTGTGTCGATAGTGTGTATTAGTACTATGGTAATTGTTGCATTTGTTGGTTGTGTTTTGTGATGAAGTACTGATACTTGAAAGAGTTCACACGGGAAAAGAGTTAACATTGGATAATGTTGGCAGTTAGCACAGAAAAGGTGACGCTGTTTCAATTTTTTCGACAAGCATTCATCAACACAACTCGCTTGGCTTCATCAGGCTTCTACTGTGGGGTTGTTGATGAAGACAAGCGAGTTGTGCTGATGAATGTTTGTCGAAAATTCGCGGAAACAACGTTTACCCACCGACATTTTGAAATAATATCACCTTTTTTGTGCAAATTCACGAATTTCAAAGTATGAAACCACACGCACTTTTTGCAATGTTGGCAGTGCTGGAACTATCTATTGAATCTAACTGAACTTTTTCCAACTTAAGACCGTGACTTCGTGGCTGTTTAACTGTAAGTGTGGTTGTGTGTGAATTGATTTAGGACGATTAGCGAACATAATTTGGTTACTTGTGAAATCTGTCTGAGATTCGTGTTTCTTACTATCTGCAAAATACTAAGTTTCAATACTTTGTGCTAAAACAGTTATTTTATGCTTTTCCATTCCCAAATTAAATTAATTTAATTTTGTCCCATTATTCATAATTCTTAATTAGAATAACCTTGCTTCCCACTAGGGGCACTGCTTCCATTCTACTATAATATGTAGAACTCCGTCATTAATCCCTCAGATCAATTTCAGCACGGACCTAAGAATGCTGTGCCGCTTTTCTGCTACTAGTTGCTAATGCTCAAAATACGTAATAATTTGAATTTAAAAAGATATTTTTTTAACCTAATTTACCTTTGGTAACTTACCGGTGTGCACCTTTGCACGAAGATTTCACCCATTATGGTGTAAATACTGCGAATATAATAGACATCAATAAGCGTGATCTTTCTTTCTGCACATACTCGTGCTTTATTTCACCTGGGATTATGCGCTGAAGGAACAACGTTGATGTTCCGCTTCCTTCGTAATCTTCCAGTTCAAAGTCCCTTCTGAGGTAAAAACCCAGCGTCTTTTACGAACGGGTATTAATGTTTGCGTTAACCAAACTTTCCCGTGTTACGGCAAAGTATGCCAAATTTCTGTGGACGATGGGACAGAAATATAATTCGATCAGTACTGCAACAGGACGGCAGGATGAGTTTCTCGCTTTTTCTCCAGCACATCGACTCTTGAGTCAGTACTTGGTCCACCAATACTCTTCAAGTCAATACTATTGCACGGCTATTCATGTACAGTAAGATGCAACATAAAACAGCACTCGTAGTGCGCCTTGCCGTTACATGAGCTGCTTGTGCATTCTCCCAATTGCCACCTCATCACGGTAATTGGAAGAGCGCCAACTGCTAGGCAGCAATGCTTGCCTAACTGAGAACCAGTTGGAACTGCATTGCATCTGCTAGACCTTAAATCCTGAGGCCAGAGCTATAAATACGGGTCAGGAACGAAGGATTGCCAGTTGGTGTTGGAGAAGCAACTAGAAAGGTTGTTTCGCTGAGACTCTCTAGGGCTGGTACAGGCTCCAATTAGGACCAGTGCCTAATATGTGATGCTCTGTGAATAGTCCCCCCAGCTGTGCAGTAAGGAATGAATTTGAACTGAGTTCTTGAACATGAAACCTCTCGTCCATTAACACATCCTGAAGACGTCGAGGGCTTCGTTTCCCTCCGAATAGTGTCTTTACAATGGTTTGGAACTTAGAGCCATCACCTATGCCTTGAAAACCTGGAACAAGGAAGTGTCCATCACGTGCTGTCTATATCTGAAAATACATTGGCCGTAAATGGGGGGGGGGGGGGGGCTGTGCCAAATCCTACTGTCTCTAAATTGTTCTATCTTTGCCTAAATTTTTGTGTAAGTGTGCATCCCAGACACATTCCGGAGAAATTGACTAATGGCAGACGAGCTGTTTCCAGTGGGAATCTCATCCCGACGGTAGATTGGTGCATTTGCCCAGCCATTTGCAGATCAATCTTTCAAAGTGTGGCAACCCACAAACGTGGATTTATTCACAACCAAATTGAATTGCAAGAGATCCGGATGAATTGTCTCCAGGATCACTTATCCTGATCGCAACGCTTTAGAACGTTTGTAGATCTAATGGAGTTCAAAAAAGGAGGGAGCGACACCGTAACCTATGCACGAGGATCTATTATCCAGCGCGCAGGGAGGACGCCACCAAAACATTCTGTTTCTTCGCCTTCACACCTGGATATGTTTAAAGAAGCTGGGAGACTCTAGAACTGTAACTAATACTAGAACTTAAACAGTATTGGCGAATTTTCGACAGTTTTGAAGGGTGTTGTTTTTATCACGAACGGCGAAATTTGATGAATTTACAAGGACCAGCCACTCCCTCTATTCGCTTCCTGGTGCGTGACGAGCTCTCTGTTGAAATCACAAGACGGGCTGACAAATCCAGGAGGCCACAGAGTGCAACGAATTTAAATGTCGAACGTGGTTATGTCAACATTACAAAATCGCATTTCCGACTGCCAGACGAGGACGGTAGGAAGTGATAAAAACAGCACCTAATTCTAATCTTTCAAAACTGTCGAAAATTCACCATTACTGTGTATGTTCTAGTATTGCATTTTTAAGATTGTGCGCAGTATGATGGAAAACCACCGAAATGTGAGAAAATTCACTGTTCACAGCACTCGGTTCTATCTGAAAGCGACGAAACACGTAAATCCGCCTAGAAAACCCCATTCCTCCTCCTCCTCCAGGCATTTGTTCTTCATCATCTAAAGAAACCCATCGTGAAGTTCATCGTCTTTAGACCCCTCTGTTCTACAAAATAAGTAAAGCTTTTGATGCTCAACCTAACGACTAAAATGCCCGGTGGGAGTTGCTCAAGAAATTCTGATGTGATAAGGTTTGCCTGCGAGAACCCACCGAATTGTATTGATTCACTGGCTAAAATAAAAGCCCACAAAGCATTGGCAGCATCGTGGGCATTTGCGATAGGCACTCCCAGTTAGAGAAAATCCTTTCTGCCTGTTCATGGAAAAACCAAAACACTTTCGTTAGCCATTACATCTGTAGTTGAAATATGAAAGGTGAAACCAGACTCAAAAATGATCACATGGTAGTCGGGCAGAGCATCTAAAAACATAAAACCCACGCGCACCAGATTAAAGAATCTAAAGAGTGAAATTGTTCGTTAGTATCCTCCTTATTCCTTATCTTTATGCATAGGATCGAACCCTTCTTAATTGATGGTTTGGGTAAGGATAATCTTAGTTACTTTACAGCTCGGATTCAACTGACCCACCTCCAATTGGATAAAGTCAGGTAAATAAAGACAAGTATATTTGACGGAAAGTAAAAACGGAGTTTTAATCATAAAATTTGTTGTTACTTATCCTAAAATGCTTACCTTTAGTGAACCCACCCACCTTCCCTGCTTCATCAAACCCAAATATGTGGAGGGAAAAGCTAAGGCTGCTTGATGCAGGCTGGCGCCCTAGTGGTGAGCCAACTAAGTAGCGTTACGTTTTTTGGTGTACGCCCATGAGCATTATTTGAATGGAAAAAAAAGCTACTTAGCGACAAATAAAAATTAATTTTATGTTTAAAATTCCATTTGTCTTTGTTTTTTTAGGTAAAAAGCTCAAACCACTCACGGCAACCGCTTTGTATCAGTTGCTATCGACTTGCTTGGATGCCATGCCAGAAGGTCAGTTCTTGACATTTATTTGGCTTAATTATTGTTGATTACTACAGTAACTGTATTAGTTACTGTATTAGTACCTGTGCTGAAAATATATCATTAATTTTCTAACTAAGGTGCAGGCCAAAATTAAAATATAAGTTTCTTTATTGCCAAAAACAACTTAACCTGGTAATTTTAGCATTACATTCCTCGAATGTGATGTTCCCCTGGAGGTTTCTTCCGGTTTGTAGACGCCTGCTTGGATATCCCACCGCGCATGCGCGGCGCGGTCCTCCCAATAAAGGCGACAGCGCGCACGCTATCGGCATTCATTTTCCTCCAGAGGTGTTTCACGCCACCTCGTTCCCCGACTGTCGTTTGGAAAATTGGATTCTTCCCGAAGATTGACAAGGGCATCCGCCCTCGACCTCGCCGCACCTGCCCGCACGACACCCGCCGATGCCATGATGTCGCATCGCCTGACTCCCCACTCCTCCCAGGCCAGCGCTCGCCGCTCCTCGCCCACTGGATCTGTCGTCGCTTCGACAAGACCTTCAAGTCGCCAGAGACTCCTCCCGGGCCACCGAGCGCAGTCTCCGCCGGGCGACACTCGCCCATTCTCCGGAACGAGACTTGCCGCTCGACCCGTCGTTCAACTCCACGGATAGGCCTAAGCGTCAGCCGCAGTGTCGTACGAGAAATCTTACACGACACTGCCCGCCACTTACAAGTCAACCCAATGCCGCCTCCCTCCTGCACATCATAGTTACGGAAGGCCCACACCCAGGACTGGGTCGCATCCACCTCTGCCATGAAGGGCACAGCCGCCCCCCCCCCGGCCTCGGCACCCAAGCGCAAGCCGGACGACACACTGTCGTCGCACCACCCGCTGTTGCCCGCCCCTACTGCCGCCCGCCCCTACTGCCGAGAAACGCATCAGGTTCCCGGGCGACAGTTCCTGACGAAGCCACCCTGTCGCTCGCAGCTCTTTTAAAGACTGTCGAGCAGACGGTCCCGAACTGCTTCCCGTCCAAGCCCACTCTGATGCCAGATGCCACTGCCGAACGACACAACCGACGACTCGCCTCTGTCGCTCGAAGAACGCGCGGCCTATCGCCGCCCACCACACGCCTCGTCGATGCTATCAATGGGATCAAGACTCGAGACCCTTCTGCTCGTTTCAATCGTGGCTAAGACCCACGTTTTGAGTGAGCCAAAACGAAAGCCGTTTACACCATTTGCTGCTAGTCTCGACTGTAGCTAACCCCACGTCTCGAGTGAAAATCAAGTCACCTGTCGCTGTCCACTGCTGCTCGTTTCAATCGTGGCTAGAACCCACGTTTTGAGTGAACCAAGACGGAAGCGTTCGCACCATTTTCTGCTTGTCTCGACTGTGGCTGACCCCACGTCACGAGTGAAAATCAAGTCGCTTGCTGCTGTGCACTACTGTTCGTCTCATTCGTGGCCTGAACCCACGTTTTGAGTGAACCAAGAAGGACGCCGTTTGCACTCTGTTTGTCTCAACTGTGACTGGCCCCACGTCCGAACGATAATCAAGACTTCAGTTGCTGCCCACACTACTGCTCGTCTCATCCGTGGCCTAAACCCACGCCTTGAGCCGAGTGGAAAACCATCTACATTTCCTACTTCTTGTCTCGTCCATGGCTGATCCCGTGTCTGAAGCGGAATTCAAATCACCTGCTGCTGTCCTAACTGCTGCTCGTCTCTGCTGGTTTAAAAAAAAAAAAAACAACCCATGCCCTGAGTTAAGAATCGAGGCGTAGGGCGTCTCCATCTCTTGCTGCTGCACGCCGCTTACGACCCAGCCCGCACGCCACCTACCCAATGTTACGGCCGCTCCTGCTGTTGCATCGCCTAAATCTCCCTTCCTCCCGGACCAGACTTTTACCGGGCCGCCAAACGGAACCTCCACCGTGCGACGCTCGCCACCTCCCCGGACCGGAGCACGCCACTCGACCTGTCGTCCAATCCCTCCCAGAAAGGCCTCGGCATCAGCCGCAGTATCGTACTGGAAATCGCACATAACCGTCCGCCACCTACAAGTCAATACGATGCCGCCTCCTTCCTGCACATCATCGGTACGCAAGGCTCGTCCACGCCAAACCACGAAGGGCGCAGGCGTGCCGCTTCTTCTCTCCCCGGCTACGGCACCCAAGCGCAAGTCGGATGACACACTGTCGTCACGTCACCCTCTGTCGCCCGCCCCTTCTACCGAGTAGCGCATCAAGCTCCCGGACAACACCCCAGTTGAATCCACCCTGTCGCCCGGAACTCTTCTAAAAGACTGTCGAGCAGACTGTCCCTGACTTCAGCCGAAGTGTCATTAGGGGAATCGTACGTGACACCGTCCGTCACCTGCAAGTCAACCGATGCCGCCTCCTACACATCTTCGGTACGAAAGGCCCGTTCCCAGGACTGGGTCGCGTCCAAATCAAGCCATGAAGGGCACGGGCGTGCCGCTTCTTCTACCCCCCCGGCTACGGCACCCAAGCACATATCGGACGACACACACTCGTCGCGTCACTCCCAGTCACCCGCCCCTGCTGCCGAGAAACGCATCAGGCTCCCGGAAGACACCCCAGATGAATCCACTGGGTCAATCAACGACAATCCTAACATGTCTCTTCCACAACGAAAGCTACATACTAGGCAAAGGCGATCCCCTTCGTCTCGACTAAGAACCTCCTACGCCGCGCCCCGGCCGCGATAACAGCTTCTTCCAACGGGTGGAGACGCCGGCACTAGCCCCCCCCCCTGCAACTTTGACAACACCTACCCGGAGTACAAGTTTGATTACAGCGACAACAAGATGAATTATGGGACCTCGTTGTCGATACCCAAGAAAGCTGCTGACTCCCAACTTTCATACTGTACGATAAAGACAAGTGCCTTCGACTAAGCCTACGCGTGGCCTCTCAAGCAGATGTTCTCCACACGGCCATTGACGCCCGACGTGGAAAGCTGTCATCCGACGTCACTACAGATAAGTTCAAGGTTCCCTGACTCCTCACGTCCCTGATTCCTCAGCTCTTCCAAAAAGAAAACTAACTTGGCTACTCACCACGCAATGAACCGGGTAACGAGAGCGCTGTTCAACAACACCCTTCTCCTCCTCGACATTGCCCTGTCATCCGCAAACAACCTAAACGTCTACAAATGACACGTACTCTGAAATCAACCAATCCATGAGTCTGAAACACTCTTCCGTGGGTTAATCCCGACACTTGCTCCTCACCTTGACGTTTCAAGAAAACCGAAGCCGCAAAAGCAAGCCATGACTTCAATCCGCCCGTTCTTGAAGAATAGACAAGCCAACCTCCGTCCCCCGGATGATTGGCACAAAACTACGGCGTGATCAACCCCCTGCTGTCCGAACGACACTGCTGCCTACCAGCAGCGAAACCAACAGGCGTTTCGGACTGACGCTCAATGCTCCCATCAGAAAGCACACGTCACCCCCAACCGAAGGAGCAGAGTCTCATCTCCCGGGGACAGGAGCATCTACCGCAAAAACTACAATGAAGCCTTGTGCCTAACTGGTCTCCCTGTCGGGGCCAGATTACGCCATTATTCCCCAGCCTGGCAAGAATTTACCACCAACTGGGAAATCCTATTGATAATAAAACACGACTTTCGTCCGACGTCCCTACATCAACCGCCGCTGTCGCCATCTTCTCCATAGGGCTCCTCACCCCAAACGACAACGTCCCTGGCACACAAAGTATCGGAAGCTACTGCATCAAAAAAAAAAGAGGAAAGCACCGATCACAGCACCTTACAATAAACATGAATTGAGCAAGACCATGAGAGTGACGGCACACGAAGTGAGTGCTATATCCACATCGTGGGCCCACCACAACGCCACCCCAATTGATGAAATCCTGGCAGCAGCATCGCAACGCCACCAATCCACCTTCACATCTCACTACCTGGGTGACATGATGAAGGACGAATTGGGACTACTTCGGCTGGGACCAATCGTCACAGCCAGAACCGTGGGCTAACCCCCCCTTAAGCACTCAGAACGAAACGGAAGCAAGACCCTCAAACAAGTCCTTTACAGGGACACCATTTCCCACGAAAGAGACCAAATTCCTGTCAAGCCCAATTGTTCTGAATAAAGTGCGAATTTTTCTTTTGCAGATAAAGAATTCGTGGGGGAAAGCCTGCTTGCATCCCGGGGCGCTCGGTCAGACGGTGCCCGCCACCAACTTTGACGAGGTCAACACTGGTAATGCTAAAATTACCAGGTTAAGTTGTTTTGGCAATAAAGAAAACATTTTGCCGGCCCCCAGCCTGGCCGGCTAAAAATGGTTTCTTTTTGCCTAAAACATACTTAACCTTACTCCCGCCCTGCCTCCCCTCTCGAGTCACCACCTGACACATTGAGAGTAAAATGAATGCCGATAGCGTGCGCGCTGTCGCTTTTATTGGGAGGACCGCGCCGCGCATGCGCGGTGGGATATGCAAGCAGGCGTCTACAAACTGGAAGAAACCTCAGGGGAACATCACATTCGAGGAATGTAATGCTAAAATTACCAGGTTAAGTATGTTTTAGGCAAAAAGAAAGCATTTTTAGCCGGCCAGACTGGGGGCCGGCAAAATGTTCTTTTGTGAAAATTCCTTGAATTTTGATCGAAGCAACAGCTCTACTATGAGTAAATTGTGCTTGTAAAAACGCTGATAGTAAATGTTTTTTCAGACAGTTAACCAACATTATGTCGGGTATTTCTCAGTACTGTATTTCTTATCGCTAACGACGTGATCGCTGTTGTCAGTTGGTAATCATGTGTGGAAAAAACTTTAGTTCTACACCATGGGAGGGTGCACGTGACCTTCACGTTCTCACAGCAATATATACAGTAGCATTATGCCACGCAAAGTTAATTGTTTGGTTTACAAGCGCGTGCAGGTGCTTTAAATTATCATGGGTAAAAAATTTTTAATGTGAATCTTGGTCACCCGCTAAAAAACACATTTTTACCAAATTTTGACCGATTTTGATATTCCAATATACCATTTTAACCAGCTCGAAATAAGCTTTTTGTTGGTGCACATTTCAATCATCTACCTCAAACTAAAGAAGTTATTTGGTAAGCACTAAAAAACATTGAATACTAGATGACAAAAATAGCAAAATGTAATATATTTTAGGCTGACTAATTCTCTTTAGCTGTTAGCTAAGTACATATCAAAAGAAATGTGGTGAGTTAAATAAAATGCCGGGTTGCCTGGTGGTTCTATTTGCAAATTCGCCAGTAAACCAAATAATTTTTTTGCGTGACCTTATAACATTAAGATATTACAAGGAGGAATTTCATTATTCCACGTCCGACTGTAAAATGCATTGGATATTTTGGGATAACATTTTACTGGGAAAAGCATCACCACAGATTCAAGAATCTAGTGTTTCTCCTTCACCTTTTCCCACTCTTCTGTTGCTTTGTATGTGATCGCCTTATAGCTAGTTAGCTTTTCCTGTGATAAAAAAGGAAATGGCATGCCTCGAGCAGGGTTTGGGGCTCAAATATTTCAAGAAGCGCCCTCGTAGATGAAATTTCTGTTTTACCCAGTAAGCAGCATTTTCACTTTGATCCAAATATAGCTTAAATACCTCCCTTTAGTTATTGGCTTAATTAGTTTATTCAATGCTTATGCCCGATTCTTAACCTTAAAGCTTCCTTAGCTCCCCACCAGGTCTTTCCTCACATCCAGCAGTCGTTACCACAAATCCCTCACTTACGTTTTGGGCACAGATCAGGGAAGTCGTGTGCATTTGCTCTTTGACAATATGTCCGGTTAGAACCTTTCAAAATGTTTCAATTGAGTTAAAAGTGTACGCGCAATGGAAATTTTTGGAAACCCCAGTTACAAACACGTAGCATGCAGACGATGTCGGACGTGTTGATTTCCATGCTAAATTTGTGTACAGCACACTGGAGCCGACATCGTCGGTATTAAGAAAAAATGGTGCAATCCAACAGCAACAGCAATGCTCCGCTTCTTTGGATTCGTATTGTGTCGTATATCTTCGAATCTAAGCCGCACACCCTATCTTTAAGTGAGTTGTAAAAAAAAAATATTCTTACAAATCTAAGCCGTAGAACAAAAGTAGTTTTATTTTTAAAATAAACATTAAAAGTTCTTTTAATTTCTGTGTATTTCTTGTATTTTTTCTTCCTCCTCCGACGAGTACACGCCTGATCGACTGTAAAATGCTTCCCAGCAGCTCTATTTCTGCTAGTTTCGGCACACTTTATGATTGAAACTTGAAATTGTGTCTTTCTGACGCAATCTTGAAAACAAAAAACCGGAAGTACTTTTGGAACATAAATCGTGCTCCCGGAAAGGAAGCAACAGCTCTTTCCATGCAGACTGGCAATACTGCTGTATGATGTTTAGGATTTGATTTTAAACTGCATATGATTGGTAGCCGCACCCGAACTATTGGTTTGAAAACTGAGGAAAAAGATATGCTTAGATTCAAAGATATATGGTAGTTTGCTTGACTGTAGACTAACATCACTGCACTTCAATGTTGACCCTGGTAGGCTTTTATTGACTAAAGATCCAATTATGGGATTTTATTAACTACAGACTCAAATCTAAATTCTACTGCAGCGTAACATCCCCGTTAGACCTAATTGAAGTAGGCGTAGGCCCTTTGGGCTTACTTCCTGAGTTCATGGACTATGTAACTAGCAACCTATGAATCTACCATGGCAGGTGAAGTCAGTCAGGTGAGTTGCAGCCACTTTGGACCGCACCCCATACCAACATTCAAATTGAAGTCAAGGATTCAACCAAGGTTTGCCTTGGTCTGAATTTTGTTTTACTGCTATCAAGGGTAAACTGCTATAAAAACAGCTATACTGAACCCAGATCATGCGCGTCAATGATCGATAGCATAAGCCTAATCTTGCTTACGATTTTGATCCGCTCACGTACCGAAGGTTTGTATGGTTAGAAATTAGTTTTAGCTGCGAATTATGTTGAATTTTGGAGGAGAGACCATGCAATAACCTAAATTTGTGAACAAATGAGAACGTTGTGTTAATGCTAGATTGAATCCCTATCACGTACGCGAATAACTGCATTATCGCCGACTTTTCCGTGATAGAAAAATCCCTCCCTGGATAGAAGTTAGTTTACAAAATAGATAGTACTTTTTTTTAAAGTCTCCCCCCCCCCCCCCCAATTTTAGACAAATTAATTTTACAAGCCCATGGACGTTTAATACACGATTTACGGTATTGTCAAATTTCCTTCAATTTTAGAACGTACACGATATAGTTGATACCAAATGAAACAATTTGTGTGTCATTGTCACTAGTAATCTCTAATGGCTGCCTCGTTGACATCAGGCAGCCATTTTTAAATTATGCTTATTATTGGACGATTTTCTTCAAATTTAGAATGGAGACAACATAGTTGATAACAAGTGAAACAGTGAATGTGCCATCATCATTAGCAATTTGTAATGGCCGCCATCTGCATTATGGTGGCCATTTTGAAATAATGCTTACTGTCCGATTTCATTCAAATTCAAAATGTAGAAAATATAGTTGATACCAACTTAAAAGTGAATTTGCCATCGTCAGTAGTAATCTCTACTGAATGCCGTCTTGAAATCACGTGGCCATTTTATGATTTCAAGACGGCCGTTAGTAAAGAATACTAGTGATGCTAGCAAATTCACCATTTCATTTGGTATCAACCATGTCTTCTACATTCTAAATTTGAACAAAATCGGACGACAATAAGCATAATTTGAAAATGGCCACCTGAATGCAAGATGGCAGCCATTATAGATAGCTAGTGACTATGGCACATTCACTGTTTCACTTATCAGCTATGTTGTCTACATTCTAAATTTTAAGGAATTCAGCCGATAATAAGCATAATTTCAAAATGGCTGCCTGATTTCATCATGGCGGCCATTAGAGATTACTAGTGACAATGGCTCATACATTGCCTTTATTGATCTGTAATGGTCTCCATCTTGAAATCAGGTGGTCATTTTTAAATTATGCTTATGTCGATTTCCTTCAAATTTAGAAGGTAGACGATATAGGACACAATATTTATTGAAACAATGAATGTGCCATCGTCAGCATTAATCTGTAATGCCCGCCATCTTGCAGTCGGGCGGCGATTTGAAATTATGCTTGTTACTGTCTGATTTTCTTCAAACAAAAAATCTAAAACTTGAAATAAAAAAAGGAGTTTAAAAAAAAGGAGTTTTGGCCATTAAGATACCTACAAATTTCACGTAGCCAAGTGCTTTCGCATAATGGCATCATCAGGGCTAAAAGGGAAAACAAAACCAAATAAATATTTCTACAAAGCATTAAAGTATAAACAAGCACTCCCACATTCAGCATACATACCAAAAATGCTTTGGAAAAATGTTTACTTTTTTTTGTTTTCCCCTTTTAGCCCTAATAAAGAGAGCATGATTGGTTGTATAAAATTGTAGAGCATCAAAAGTCAAATGCTTTCAAGAAAGTTCTTTATCCCAGCACATAAAAACCTGCTACAACTGTACACACACACTTTCCGTCCAAATCTGCTAGAATTATGTTTACAAAGTTGAATTTACAAAATTGACTAAGTCATTAAGCATGTCGGGTGATGATGGAGTGTGCATTTCCTGCTTTGCTTTAGGTTGAAAAGTTATTTTTCGGTTTGGTAACATGGCAGCGTATTTGCAGCAGAGACAACTGGTAACAACCGTTAATAGTCTCTGCTGCAAATACGCTGATGGCAACCAATAATAACCTCAAATATACGAAATTCGTATAAAGGGAGTCAACAATTCTAAAGCATTAAGTCAAATGCCAAACTACACACAAAAATTTTGTTCTTAAAAGTTCTTACAGATATTTTAAGAACAAAAAAAAAAACATGCTACAACTGTTTACATGCACAACTTCCGTCCGAATCTACTAGAACTATATTTCCAAAGTTGTATTTACAAAATTGATTTACTAAGTCATTAAGTTGACTACCAGGTAGGGTAGTAAGGGTCTAATGCTTACCACCCTCTTACTGACAAAATTTTATACCTAGACCTTCGAAGCTTCAGTGTTCACTCTAGGTTTTGACTTTTAGTCCCTTACTCTTAACATTTAGCATCCCGTTTTTGTTTATTAATAGTGGGTTTATCTGTTGAAATATCCGTGACAGTGTAAAAAAAAATAGGAAAATATTTGGATGAACGTTCTTTTTTCCAAGGCTAAGATTATATTTTATCAAGACTGAGATCGACAATTTTACTAGGAAATTGAGTAGGTCAGATCTGTGTAGTACTGTGCTTGTGAATCAGCCTCTGAGTCAGCTACAAACACCTGCAGTGACCCCCTTTGATGGTCTTTTGCTGTCGATTTGTACCATATTTGCTCCCAAAATTAGTCCCTCAATGTTACCTCTAGGTTCTGCTAGAATTCTCTTCATTATTGGAGTGAGTTTGTGCATATGTAAATTTACAGTTTGTTGTCTTTGTGTACCACTATTTTTGCAATAATTCTTTGCATTCCCGTAATAGAGCCTGCATCGTGTCCGACTGTGTCTCCCATCGTACCTATCTTGTTTGTATCGAAGTGGATTGATTACTCCAACAAGTACGGCTTCGGCTTTCAGTTGTCAGATCGGAGCATTGGCGTACTGTTTAATGACAACACCAAGATGAGCTACACGGCCGATAGGGGGTGAGTAAAGTATAACGTTTCAGCATTTCTAATTATTTATTCTGTCAAAATGGTTTTATTGCAAAACGATTTTAGTCTCTGAATGTGATGTGTACACAGTTCAGAATGCATATAGTTTAATATGCTTCCAATTCACTTAATTGCAAAAAAAAATTTAAACCTCAATCCTCTGGCCATTGGCCTTCTGCCTCTCTGACTAACTAGGATGCAATGCAGCTTCCTTTGGAAGCTTCCTGCATGAGAACTGTAAGTGTACATACCCTTACAAAATAATAACCTGAGTGCATGGCATGCCAACTACACAATCCTGAATGAACGATTTCACAATTTCACATATTTTGACCAAAGTTAAAATTTGGCTATCCTCTTTGGCTATACTTTTTTTTTTTCCTTGCGCGTGGTTGGCCCATGGAACGCCTTGCCGGAGGAAGCTATTTCCTCGACTTCCCTGCAGGATTTTAAACACAGACTAAAATCTGTAGACCTGCGTAAGTTCCTTAAGGTTCCCTAGGGCTCAGGGCGTGGAATTGGAAGACATTCTAAACCATTGGATTTTGTACTTGTTCTTAAATTAGGGACTGGGTCTGGTGTTAGCGGACCTCACCGTCCCTTCCAGTTTCTTTGTTGGGGTATTAGTCCCTACACAAACGTTACTATTACTATAAATTGCCCCCCCCCCCCCATCTCCCTCCTCACCCCCAAATCCTGAATGTGATGTTGGCCTTTTCCTGTTCTAAAGTTAATAAATATATCTCACTGGATTTATTCATGACCTCTGTTAAGTGTTCAGAAAAGCAGGTAACAGTTATAAATGGAAGACAAACTATAATCGTAGTAACCTACACCATAACCATGTAGTGATATAACCAACATAAAATTGTATTAAAGGCAATGTTCCAAATTACAAGATTTCTGCTGTAGGGGGAGTTGGCAAGAAAAGTTAGCAAAATGCCATAATCTCTTTACTTGGGAGTGAATTCATTACTTAATGTGTTAAGTTTCGGTGGTGCTGTGGTTGCCTCAGCCTTACTTGATACAGGAAGTGTAGTGTTTATCGCTCTTTTTCTCTTGTGGCCCTGAAGGCTAATGACTGTCCAGTAATTAACTCCTCCCCTCCTCTAGAGGTACAACTGACCAAAAGAAAGGTAAGTGCCGTAAATCATGTCGCAAAATGCTCCTTGCTTAGTTGCTGGAGGGCTGTAAAAGTTGAAGGCTCGTAGACATGCAAACTTGATAAGTGTGACATCACATCTGTTTGCGATGATGTGTGTCGTTAAGACAAGAGTTGAAAATACAGTACGGTGAGAATGACATAGGCCTAGCAGAATGTTGTTTATCGAGATTATGTACGAGCTATATCTACCAATAATTTCATATGAATCTTAAATTCACCAAAAACATTCTTGAGACGATGTGTGCAGGCCGGGTGACACAACCCTGTGTGTGAGTACATGGCGTGCAGGCAGTTTATAAAAGCGGGAAGCCAAGTGGTTGCCTATTGGTGCGTCCCTGGGTGCGTTGCAAACAATTTCTGGAGAAAATTTTATTTTGGGAGGCACACCTTCAGTTGTTGCAGTGTGGGTGCGGCCACAGTTGTTGGATGATGCAAAAGTTACTGCACGAAAGCTGTTGGATGATGCAAAAGATATTGCACTAAAGCTGCAAGTGATGCTGGCGCAGGGTGTGGTAGAGCGAGTGGAAAACGGATCTATTGTGTTTTCCCCCGATATTGTATGCCTAAGCCAGATGGATCAATCTGGGTGTTTCTGTACGACAAGGTTCATTGGACAAATTAAATGTTGTGATGGATCACTTGCGGCCAGGTTGGTGGATGGCTAAAATGTATCTTTCTAAAGACCTATTATGCGGTACCATTAAATGAGGCACGCAGGTTGCTTATGCTTATGTTCTCATGGCAGGGGTTCGTGTACCAATTCTGTACCTGCCATTTGGGTTGGCGTTGGCCCCCAGAATTTTTATGAGTTGAATGGCTGTGGCGCGTCGTTTTATGCGACTAAAGGATGTGTCACAGTCAGAAGTCAAGAGTTCGGATGGATGTCTGTAGGACTTTGGAAAACGTTGCGCAAGCTTGGGTTTTTCATCAATTACGAGAAAAGTGTGCTGGTAACCTCACAATGTTTGCGGTTTTTAGTATGGATTTGGTCTTGGTAGCGGCTCGTTTGGTTGGTGGAAGCCTAACTGCGTGACCCGTTATCAAGGATTCTGGGTGTATGGCATATATTGGGTCTGGCAGCAAGCAGAGTGTGCGCAGTGGTGGACGCTAGTTTGCACGTATACTGGTGGGCACACAACCTATTGACTTGGAGGACTCAGGCAGGTGTAATTTCTGGTAGGCTTTCGTCAGGAGCATGCGAAGACTTCGTCCGGTGGTGCCAAGTGTTAAAGCATCCTAGGGTGGTGAAGTCGTGGCATACTTTGGGGGCCACAGTGGTGGTGCGATGGACGCATATGACATTGTCTGGGGAGCTTCTGTAGAAGGTTTGAGGCTCACGGCAGATGGCTGCCGGAAGAGGCAGCATTGCGTATCAGTGCTAAGGAGCTCTTGGCCACGGTGAAGGTGGGGAGGTGTTCCATGAACTGCTTTAGGGGCAATCTGTAAGAATCCTCACGGATAGTATGGTGGCCATTAGTTATGTAAACAGGCAAGGGGATAATAGGCTGAATGCCCTGGTCCGTAAGTTGGGGTGCCGCGACAGAAACTGGGTTGTGTGCTGCAAGCGGTGTTCGTGCCGGACGTTTGAATACGACACCGGATGGACTGTCCCGTGTATTTATTGACTGTTTTGACTTCATGTTGTCCTTCAGTGTTTCAAGAAATTCATGCCGGGTGTGGGACTCGGTACGTAGACCGGTCTGCTTCAGAGACGGCGACGCAATTACGCAGTTCGGATACTTGGGGATGGTGCTCGGGTGCAGAGTTCGTCGATTGTTTCTTGGGAGCCTTTTTTTCCCCCGCACCTGATTTCCCTCATGTCCATTGGTAAACAAAAAACTAAGTTGCATACAAAAACTGTTAACACCGTAAAGTGCCTCTAGTTGTATTGGTGATGCCAGCATGGTGTGGGGCTGCTTGATTCGTAAGGCTGACTGCTTTGGCCAGTGAAGCTACATATCCATTGCAGGGTTCTGAAGCTCTGCTATGGGACCGGAATGAGGGGGCAGCTGCGGCAGACCATTGGCACCCCTGGGTAGCTGGGGGTTTGGGTACGGGATGACGAGTTGGCTGGTGTCGACTCCACCTAGCATGAGAGGTAATAGTCTGGGTTTACACCGTTTCCTAATCTGTCCCATTTTCTAACACTTTGAGTTGGATTCTGCAAAGTAGAAATGGAGATTCTACCCGAGAACTTCTTCTCGCAGGAGAATCAAAGTTCTCAAAGTAGAATCCGACGAAACTGTGTTACAATGTGTTTCCTGCCCGCCTCCCTGTTCGGAATCTGATGGGGCTTTCGCCACAAAAAAACAGTAGTGAGGTGCAACTGACGCGTTTTTTACATGGAATTAATACAGTCAGCTGAAGAGATTGAGTCAGTGCTTGGATAACTTTTTTTTTTTGGACAATGCCGAAGTTCCAAGAAGCAAGAAGACAGTTTCCTTGCGCTGGTGGATAGACTGCCCAACGACACCATTTGCAAAAGAAATAGCAATATTGAAGGAAGCTTATGCTTGACTGATTTCATGATTGTGAACTGAAGCCATTTCTCGACAAAAAGCAAATAGCAGGACAGCAAACATAACAGCACAACATAACTCCTTTACCATTGCCTCCATAGTCGTGGTTTGCCAAAATGCCGGTGCAAGACTGCGATTTATTCTGGCTTATGGCACACATTGACATATGACATATAAAAACTGCTGAACAGTGAAGAAAATGTTAAGTCGATATACGAGCGGCAGAAGTGGAAGTAGCACCACTGATGAAAGACAGGGTGTCAAGTACACCTCCCTTTCTGGTCTGCAAAGTTTATTTCACAGGGCCAGTTTGAGTAAAAGTTTGTGGCTGTGTTACGAATAGTTTCATGCTTGGCAAGCAGTTGAAGGTTGTTCACAAAACTATGGCTGCTATGGGAACAAATCTGTAAAACAGTTCTTGCTTGACGAAGATGGTTTGGATGTCATTACATCAAATGATAAAGAAATACAGGTGCAAACCTTTTTTTGTTGCCTTCAGAACTTAAATGTCAGACTGCTTGAGCTGGATTTGAACCGTCGACTTTTGAAACCAAAGGCCGAGGTCCTACTTCTAAGCCATACTGAAACGGCGTAGCGGTAGGCCTAACAGTAGGACTAAGGCCTTTGATATCAAAGGTCGAGGGGTCAAATTAATAATTCCTACTCGTGCAGTCGCCCAAGACCAAATGGCAATGGAAATAGGTTTGCATCTGTAGTTCTTTATCACTTATCGAGCCGATTTGGCTTGCCGTCCTGTTTGTACATCACATGCACATTCTATAATGGTCTTATGTTTATCCATTGCCGCGACTTCAATAGATACAATTTAATAACCTCCGGCATATCCTCTCTGTGGAACAAATTTTCAAAGAGCATAGTTACTGCTCCCAGCTTGTACACCTTTTAAAGTCTATATACAATTTAATCACCCTTCCCCTTTGCATCTCCTCTCTGTGGCACACATTTTCAAAGAGCATAGTTACTGCTCCCAGCTTGTACACCTTTTAAAGTCTATATACAATTTAATCACCCTTCCCCTTTGCATCTCCTCTCTGTGGCACACATTTTTAAAGTGCATAGTTACTGCTCTCAGCTGGTACACCTTTTATTGTGTAACCATTTACCCAGACTTATTCCCATATTGGAGTATTTGAAAAATGGAAAGAGTAATCTTTCTATACTTTAGCTAAAGAATCGTACTCATCACTCGTTTACGCTTTGCCAAAAGTTACTTCCTACACTTCTAGTTCTAATACAAGACCTTTATGCCCATACTCCAAAACTCCTCAAAAACATCTAATCATTACCAAAAATGTAGGTTATTTTTTCTGCTGTAGATTTTCTGGCATACGATAAGTAAGATACCTTATTTTCTACAAAGGTTGATCCGAACCTAAACTCAGTGAAAACAACGTTCATCATAGTACCGTGAAAGTTTGTCAAATCAGTCACAATTCGGAGAATCATGTAGAAATATACCGTTAATCTTTCACCATGAAGACACCTTCAATGTCTTGCAAATTTTCAATGGCAAACTGCCATCTTCCTCAGGCACTTCGACAAAGTTTTGGCCTCTTTACACCTACATCGTCTGCTACGATTTTGTAATTGCCGATGTCATCTGCTATGAATTTGTAACTGCCGCTCCTCGCAGCTTCCCGTATTTCATGGGCACTGCGCTCACCAGCTCATCAAGCTTCCACTGTTGGCCAAGCTGTTGTTTCAGGTCCCTCCCAATGATGTTTTCAACCCTGGAAAATGCAGGCCCTGAATGTTCATTAATGATATGTACCGCCAATTTCATGCAATTGTACGGCTATTGATTCTAAGCATCTCAGATGGCTGTCATTTTTAGAATTCGAAGTCACTAGCGTCTCGAGCTTTCTCCTATCCAATTATATGCTTTGACTCCATGCGCAACGCCGTTGTCTTCCTTTCCGTTTCTTACATTGGCCATGTGTTGCCCCATTCTTGTCCTGACTGACTCCTTTCCTTGTCTCTCCTATATATACGGCATCACAGTTTCTGCATGGTATCTTGTAGCTGCCTTCACGAACATTCTTCACTCCTCCCATGAAGAAATGATGGGAGGAGTGAAGAATGTTCGTGAAGGTGGTGAACTTCAAATCACCAACTTCAGAATCACTTTCGTCCGAGATGGTCCTCCTTGTCGCGAAAAGGGCAATTCGCAGACGACCCAGGACCCGGGTTTTACAGCACCATTTTCACCCGGCCAAAGAAAACAGGAGGCCAAAGGCTCATCTTCAATATGAAACCACTGAACAAATTTATCGACAACTTCCATTTCAAAATAGAAACATTGGAAACCATCCGCCACTCCTTCAGACAAAACGACTGGACAATCTCCATCGATCTAGAGGATGCATACCTACACATTCCTCTTCACCCATCCTCAACAAAGTACTTCCGGTTCATCTACAACGATCAAGTCTTCGAATTCCGCTGTCTGCCCTTCGGCTTAAATGCTGCGCCGAGAAATTTCACCATGGTCCTAAAACCAATTCTAGGCCACCTACACCAAAATCAAATTCAAGCAAGCGCATACCTCGACGACTGGGCCCTTCACAATCAGGACCCCCTCCGCCTCATACAAAGACAGAGACCAAACCTGCTGAACCAACTAGGATTTGGAGTGAACCAATCCAAATCACGCCTCACTCCTCAACAAAGCTTCACCTTTCTCGGCGCCTCATTCAATATTTCATCGGCCACAATCTCACCATCTCTCGAAAGAATTCAAGATCTACTGCACCACTGCCGTTGCTTTCTCAAACAAGAAACCTTCTCTCTCCGAGAACTGAATTCTCTAATCGGGAAAATAAACTCAATGGCAAATCTAATACCTTACGAACGCTGGATGGTAAGACCCTTTCACTACCAACGGATCGACGACTGGTCAAACCCACACCTCAACCCAGACCAACAACTCCCCTTTCACGCGGAGTTTTCCCGAGAAAGCCTCCTCTGGTGGTCAGATGTGACAAACCTAACCAAGACAGTGCCACTTCACGAACCATCCCCCAGCCATCACATGTTCACCGACGCCTCGAACTACGGCTGGGGAGCTCACATGAACGAAATGGAAATCTCTGGATCTTGGCAAGAGGACAAACACCACCACATCACTTTCCTGATACTCCGTGCAATTCAACTAGCCTTACATAACTTCCTACCACACATCAGAAACCAGGTGATCCAATACCACATCCCTGGCCTACAATACCACAGCCTTGGCCTACATAAGGAAAGAAGGAGGAACCAAATCCAGACTGCTCCACAATCTAACCTCCGAAATCCTCAACTTCTCCATTTTGAACAACATCACACTCCTTCCCCTTTATATTCCAGGGAACAGAAACGTAATTGCAGACTCCCTTACTCGCCGGTCACCGCCAACAGGGGAATGGTGCCTCAAGAAATCAATCTGCGAATATCTCTTTAAGACATGGGGAACCCCAATGTTAGACCTATTCGCCACAAGGCACAATGTCTGACTTTGCCATTACATCAGCCCGATTCCGGACGACCAAGCAATAGCAGTCGACTCCCTGACACAACCTCTACACATACCTGTTCCCACCATTCAAGCTCCTCCCACAAGTATTACAGAAAGCCGAAGAAAGCCAAGGCCTCTTCCTCCTCATAGCCCCGTTCTGGCCATCAACTCCTTGGTTTCCACTCCTTCTGTCTCTACTAGTCGACACCCCAAGAAGCCTCCCTCTTCATCCAGATCTTCTGTCTCAACAAAAGGGCTCAAAACTCCACCCAAATCTACCGAATCTAAACCTTCACGCGTGGCTACTATCATCAAACTCCTCAAGAAGGCAGGAATTCATAAAGATGATGCCAACAGAATCGCGTCAAAGGCTACAAGAGATTCTACGAACAGAATGTAAGACAGCTACTGGTCCAAATGGTTTTATTGGTGTCACGCAAGGCAAATTAATCCAATCAACCCCTCTCAGCCTGAATTACTGAAGTTCTTCACCGACCTTTTCGACATCGACAAGCTTAAAGGGTTTCCTTGTTTACCGCTTAGCTCTTAACTCGGTTTTCAAAGCAGCAGGCAAAACTAACCTTCTCGAAGACTACCGGATCTCAGCACTCCTCCGCTCCTTCGAAAACAATCGTCCCACAACCAGAAGACTCATCTCTGACTGGAATTTATCAATAGTCCTACAATCATTAATAGAAGCCCCCTACGAACTAACGCAAGAAAGTTCCCTTCACCTTCTAGCCAGGAAAACCGCCTTCCTTGTAACTGGCAGCAAGTGCCCGCTGTTTTGAAATCCAAGCCCTATCAGCATACCCAGCCTACTGCATTTTCAGCTCAAACTTTTCATCAGTTACACTCCACCCTAGAGGCAGGATTTCGTGCCAAAACACAAAAACCAATCCGAACTACCAAAACCAATCACTTTTCCGGCACTCTCCAACCTAACAGGGGACGAACCTGAAAGATTACTCTGCCCCATCCGCGCACTACATTTCTACCTCACCAGAACCCAACATGAGAACATCCGTAGAGGCAGGAACCAAATATTTTTGCCCGTAGACCATCAGACAGGAGAAACTTCAGCTGCTATGATCTAACTTCATAAAAACACACACAACCACCAGGCAGAAACACACACACA
>JAHWFP010071327.1:35071-53776 GCA_023313725.1 Lithobius niger
CCTCGCCGTCTCCCGCTGTTGGGTGCCGGGGGGGGGCCACCATCTTCCCCCCCCCCCCCCCCCCCCCCCCCCCCCGTTCCCTCCCCGGATCCATTTCAATCTAAAACCTGTAATTAAATTCAACAAGCTGCTCTCACCCGTAGTGATCTCTTGACAGTTTCGCCCTAGTTTGAGTTCGTCTAAAACCTGTGTATTGCTTTATTTTTTTTATTTTTTTTGGAAGGGGGGTTACAGACCGCCGCTGGCCACTTTGCGGACGAAGCTGGTGGGTTGAGGTTGGGCAATGGTTGGGCTCACTGCGTGTGTTAATGTCTGGTCTCGACTCATGTTCAAATATGCGATTAAAATATTTAAATAGTACCATTTAACACTTTAAATTGTCAAATTTAATTAGAGAAGAAATCATTGAATCAACAAAATAAATTTCAACTGAATCTGTTGTTCATTGCTGCAGGTAAATTTCTTCAAGGATCATACGAAAGTAGTTGTGAGCGAAGAAGAACAGGAGTGCTACGTGACATACATAGACGAAAACCGCCAATCTAGTACGTATCGTCTGCTGCAACTGCTTCAAGGGGGATGTCCCACTATCTTGCATCAGCGATTACTATATGTTGTGGGCATGTTAAGGGATTTTTCCCAGTTGGAGAGCACAGAGGTTTAGCAGCTGATGGATAATAGTTGGACCAATACGTAATAGTTTGTTTACGAGCCTACTCAAATCCAAACAACGATGTGAAGATGACTATGGTACATCACTGACTGAAGAATTGTTGCAGGTGATTCAGCCCTCTTCACTGAGAACATGTTCGTCAAAACTTGGAGATAGGAAAAGACCATTGCTCTTTTAGTCTTGCCCCTTCTCGAAGAGCTGTGATTGTTTGTGTTTGTGCATAAAAGTTTACGAAAGCAGCGGTAACGAAAACTATACCAACATGTGTTTCTGCCTACCACATTAATTGTCAAACCAAAACTGTTGCCTCAGGAATGACAAGGTGTAAATGAAGACAAAAACGTTTGCTACATGTAGCAATTCCAATACCTTTCTTTGTTCCTGTGTCAAATGGTCTTACCACCACGGTATTTGTTTCTCTTGTGTGTTTATTGTCTCTAAACTACTAAGCTGTAAGGAAAAATACTTCCAAAGAAATCGGATATAAACCAAATCAGGCAGGTCTCTAAATCAAAGTTTACATGTGTAGTGCAGAATGTGACTGATAACATAATTTCAGTTGATCTAATTGTTATTTCTGGTTAGGATACAAGCCTTTAGAAGTACTAGTGGTGTGCCGATTCCTCCATCTACCGATACAACGGCAAATTTAATATCACATACTATAGTCAGAACATCTGCTGGGATGTATTGTTTGTAATGTGCTTTCGCATACTGTCTGTGGTTGATGTCTTGACGGAATTAACCCATGGGAAATAGTCGAACCACGAAGGTTACAGATGACTTTGGATTCAGCTGTTGGTTTTATGGTAAAAAAACCTTCCATGCCTTACTCATTTTCATTACAAAACTTGGACCTTCACCCTTAAACAGTTTAGAAATATGCGAAATACACCCACGTTGTTATGTTGCCTTCCAACTTTAACGCAGCCTATTAGTTTGCGGCATGTATGAAGGTAGCGGCGATTGCTTCCGGTAGCGCCGCTATAGTCGAAAGTGTAAAACAAAGTCAAATTCAAGCATTTTCTTAGCCTGATTAAATAAAAATATCTTTAAAAAAAATTATAGAATCATTTATTTTATTTGTATTAAATTTTGCAGTCAAACTATTATAAGCTAACTTCAAGTTTGTTCTGGTGTGGCCTGGACCTGCTCTTCGTCACTTCCGGTTTCATGTGCTGGGTGGTCGTCACGCAAGAGAAGTAGAACATAGCAAAGTGAAACAAAACAAAAAAGCGTTGTATTTGCTTGGATAAGTTATTTGGGCTTGTAAGTTTCATTACTTTATACTTTGTTAATTCTTTCCGAAGAGATTAATTAGAATTAGCCTTCAGTTGGAGAAGATTTGTTCGGGGGAACTAATTTTGATAATATCCGCTTGGAATCTGTGGAAAATTTCCACGTTTAAGCCTGATACCATGGAATCGATGTCGGTATCGGAATCGGCACACCACTGCAGTTTGCATACTATAATAAAAATGTTGATATTGTTAGCCTAAGTAAAGTAACGGTGCTTCTGGTATCCTAACTGAAGAGTTATGGAAATTGCTTTTTGTAACATGCTTACATGTGTCACATTCTTAGCTGTTCATGTAGACTCGTAATTGCACCAATCTGTGCCAAATCAATAGTCTGCCATGTGTTATATCTAACTACCTCCATAATCATGTGTTTGATAAAATGTTGACTGCTTCTTTATTGACTTAGCATTATTATACGAATACTGTTGACCAAAGATTCATAAGATGTGTGTACTCCACTGGTGTACCTTTTAATTCCAACGACTTAAGTGTCTTGATAAAAAGGTATTTTTCATCCTTGTTTATGCCAGGAAAAGTCCTAATTAACGAGGTATAAAGGGCCAGATATTTACTGTAGCAAATGGCAAAGTTGTTGAACTCTTAATCTCCCCCCCCCCCCACCTTGTTTTTAAGCCTATGGTGGTCGTTAAGATCAAACTGTGGCTTTCTTTTTTTGCAGGCCATAGATGTCATAATGAAGTTCTTCAATCAAATAATGGTGTCGCTTTAGCCACAAATTTTTTTAGACCAGTGGGCTTAATACCATGACTGCCCCAAGAAAGAAAGTTGCATTTACTTTCATCATAACACAAAAGTATTACACAGAAAAACTTAAGTATGCCTACACTATTTTTTAAAGATGTGGTTGACGTAGGCCCTTGTACTTTTCGCCAGGAAATTGTGTACTCGGGGATTTTGTAGATAAAATGAGATGCACAAAGTTAAAAAGATAACATTATTTTTCTTTGATAGTTGCTGGGCGAAACAGATCTTAAAATAAAAATTGTGTAAGTGCTGAGAATTCCAGTCAGAACATTATGGTGCATATATGGCCTTGGTTTAAGGTTAATTCATTCTTTTGCTTTTTATCTCATAAGTTCTGTTGACCAGAATTTGCCATATTACCAAAATAATCATGATAAAATGATTATACATCATTAGTGTTTTTCATTTATTGATGCCATACACACCCACAGAAGAACATAGCGGAATTGCTGAATCGATCTCTTCTCCCACTTGGCACTTACCGAGATCCACATTTTTGGGTTTGTGTGAACTTAATTTTTTGGCTATCTGAACAACTGTTTTTCCAAATGGCAAATATTCAGAAATTTATCGATTTTGTTAATCATGACAGAAAATTCTAGGTTATTTTATTTCTGCGTCTAGAAGCTTGGCGTAATCAACATCATTAGCCCATTTATAGGTTAACTCACAATCCCTAAACAGTAAACTTTAGCCCAATTAAAATATATATATATATTTCTTAGCTTTGATTGTAAATTCTAGGTTTTTTTGTTGTAAAAACCGAGGTTCTAAATTTATAATTTATTCCCAAAGTTAAAAGTGACCTGTATAAGACTTGCGCATTTCAGTGAATGTTTTAGGGTCAACAGAACAGTATTTTCAAGTATTGGCAAATGCTCAAAGTATGCAGAGTCTCCTGTTCGCATTCTGAAGCAGAATTGGAATGAAAGTGTCAGACTTGCATAGTGTAATGCTTCCAGTTTTCAGTCCTTTTGTAACTTAAACATATCACTCTTATAAGTGTTCGTAGACTCTAAAATAGAATTGTGAATTTGACATAGAATCTTGTAATCTGGAATATTTTTATAGCGTCATTGGTATTTCGGTTTTGTCCTGTATTAGGTGTTCAAAGCTTGTGATTTTTGACATTTATTGATTTTTTAGGGTTCTCCAAATGAACTAAAATGGCACGGTCTAAAATTCGTGATAGTCTTAAACCAGTCATTATGTTTGTAACATCTCATTTGTTAAGTGAAATGACATTGTAGGCTTATCCTGTATGGCCAAAAAAAAGCGAAATTGTTATTGGTGATTACTTGGCTGTGTCATAAAATACTACTACCTACAGGTAGTGATGCAATGCTTATTTCGGCCACTTTTACGACTCAAATGACTTGGTTGAAGATATACGCAAACAGTATTCATATTAGGGAACTCGCGTTTCGAGTTCAGAATTGTGTTTAACGCTACATAGCTTCACCTGTCATTAATATGTAAAAATTTTGATTTTTGTCAACAGTGACACCCTACTAAGGCGTAGTCCACGTCTTTCTTGTCTAGGGTACCAGTTGTAACTACACACAAGTAAAATTGAATAAAACTTAAGTCCCTACTAGGAGCTTTAAATTACGACTCACTTTAGCCAAAGTAGCCAAAATTAATGTGATTCTATCGTAATGAAAGTCAGTCTTAAAAGGGCAGAGATCGCTTGTACTTGGCTTGACTGCACATTGCATAAGCATAATTTGACTGTATGTTTTGAGGCCAGCAACTTACCAACTCACTCAACACTCTGCTAAAATCTTCTCATGCAGACAAGCAGGACTCAACTTATCCCAAAAAATATTGATTAGCAAACTGCAACGCAAAGTGAAACTTGTATAACAGATTTAAAATTTTTATTAGCAGTTTTTGTTATATTTACATAAAAAAAAATAGACCTAACACATATTTTTACTTGTCGGGACGGAAAGGCGCTGCCTAAAAGCTAAGTTTTGTGCGGTTTGTAAAGCGACGTAATGTTGGCTGCTCTTTTTCACATAGAAGGAAATGCAAACCGTGTAAGCTAATCACTTGCTGTTTCCAATTGTTGGTATAACAGCTGCTGTGAACGCTGTTCTCATGCGGAGTACAATGTGTAACTTGATGTTTTGTGTCGCATCTTTGCGACGCAAAATAAAAACTGCTTTCAAAACCACAAATGCTTATGTTAGCCCTGCACATGAGCCTAACATGATAGTGGTAGTGGCAGTTTATTCAATGGTACTGTTGTTTTGTTGCCAGTAAAAAACAAATTTTGGTTCTCGGTGTCTTTCTCTTTTGAAAGTGTCAAAGTCAAAGGTGAAAATTTCTAATAATAATTTGTTTTCTAAAGTGACACTCTCTTTATAATGGACTAAAATATGTTCAATCCTCACATTAAATGGCTGCACTGTTGGTGTGTAGAACAAACTTGGTGCTCGAGTATTTGTTTTTTTTTTCCCTTATTAGTTTTTGCTTTATTATCTGTTGGATAGCTGCAATTGCTCGAGCCTTCACAGCCAATAAAAAGTAACAATGGTGGAGAAATTTTGCAAAACTCAATTGGAGCCGAGCAGCCACTTAAATAAATTTGGCACATTGATGTTTATACTAGTGTGTAAGATTTGTGGTGCTACTTATTTTTAGCAGGTATTATATTGACGATTCTGTGAACTATGTTTATTGTCAAATTAATTAATAAAAGCAAAGCAAATAACATGTCTGTGTGGGCAGCTATGGTGGACTGGAATCTATATGGTAATCCTTAGGCACACCTTTGAAGATGGGGTTTTGTCATGGTAATTTTTGCAAGATGCTAGCTTTGTGGGGTCTGTTGTTTTTGTATTGCACTTGGCATGAGCCGGTGAGGGTGTTCTGAATGAACGTTTGGTAAAGTGTCATTTGGTAAAGTGTTTGCTTGATTAGGAATTAAGTGGTTTGTACTTGTACGTGCAGTCTTAAAGAATTGTCTGGGTTTTGTTATGTACTTCCAGGTGTGTATTTAACGACACCTTTTATTACAGTAGATAATGGACAAGTTTTGAATGTTTTGCTTAGTATCAAGTAAAAGACCGATTTAACATTTAAGACGTGAGCCGGTTGCATATGTTGCTCTAGCTCTTATAGAGTTTAGCATTTGTACTTCACTTCTTAAAGGTGTACAAAGAGGCGGTGGTATTATAAAAAGAATAGTAATATAAAGGCAAATATTCCCTTAAGATTTCTCTACCATGACATGTGTAGTCTTCCTACAAAGAGTGGAAGGTGTTTCCTGTCTACTTGCTGAAAGTAGATCGTTCCAAAACACGATTTTCTTTTATGCTGGTAACAAAGTATGGTTGAAGTGTTATTTTCCTGTAGTTCATTAGTTAACAGTAGTAATCAGACCAGTATTGGTGCAGGAACTATTCTTAGCATTGCTGTGATTCAGACTTAAAATATTGTTGTAAATAGAAATGTAAGCATCATATCCACTGTGCAACTGTTCCATATCGTGTGTTTTTTATTAACTATAACGTTATAATTCACAACTGCTGGCTTACATTGTGTTGTATATACAGTATACCCTTTGTGCGTAGACGTCCCCTCTTTCAAACTACGTTAAGAGCATGTACTATATTTTTCGGGTTAGCTATTGTAAAATGCAAACATTTTACTGGCATTTGCATTAGATTAAGCAATGATGAAAACAGTTGCTGGTTTCTAGCAATGCGTAAGAATGTCATGTAAAAAAAATAATTCAGACTATGAGTAGAAACTAGTAAAACTGGGGAGTAAAGGGGGTGAACAAAACTCCTACATACAGCTGGATGAAATACGCTGGCATACCTTTATTTGGTTGTTCAGGACTTACTGATGGTATACATTACACTTGTCCGACTTAATCGCAGTGCGGCGTGACAAATATTTTACTGTTAGATAAATCAACTTAACTTGAAGACAGAAGTAGGAAGAATATTTGAGTAGAGCGCCTAAAAGTTGACATGTGTTCATTGTTAAACAGGAATTGGGCATGATCGAATGGTAACAGTGGCTTCCCAATGCTTGAAATAAAGTACAGAAAAATACATGACAAAGCTTGATGAATTGAACGTACGTGGATGGATGCCGGTGAGAATTGGTCAGCGTTGCCATCTGGAGGGAGATTCCGGCATCGAATGCCATTCTGAAAGGTGCTACGAACGCAAGCTGGGGCTTGGGACAATGAGCTTGCAATGTAGGCTTGGTGGTGGTGTTTTACTTTGTCATCGCACGTCATGGGGCCGATGAAGGTGTGACACCGGGAAATGTCCTGTACACCGAGTTGGAACCATCAGTCTCCAATCTTTTCTGATTCTTGGGATTTAAAGCGGAGCTAGTCTTAAGATCAAGAATTTGATAATAATCACGATTTGTAGTAGCTGCTCAGTTGTTAATGCCCATTGAATAACTGAAAAGAATGACTGAAAATTCTTTCATTGTACATTAGTGCAATTTGGAATTTAATACTTAATTATGCCCTACGTTTGTCTCCCTCATTTACTCCTCTCCTCATGATGTGAGGTGTCAGATCTAATTGCTGTTACATACTTGCCAAATTTGCTAAAGTCTTTTTTTTTGTTTTGTTTGTTAAAAACCTGTACCCATTCAGCATTGCAGTGGGCTGGTTTTGTTAAACATGTTTACTATATTAACTTATTACCACCATAATTTGTATGTCTTATTTTACACAGTGAAAGCTTTACAATATTTTCTTGATATTGCATATACTGGTTTTGAGCTCATTACCTTATGCCATATTGGCCATACTTGCTTCGTATTGTTGATGCAATTTTGTGTAATGTACTGTATTGTTAATTAATTTGCATGTCAGCAAGTTAGGATGTATTTTTTCTTAAGTCTTTTTTTTTTTTTTTTGTAGCAATTTTTTATTCAGTGTTTTGAAGTGTTATTCTTAGTTTCTACAAATCAAATATGTGTTTGGTTGAGTTGATTGAGATAACCTGTAATTTTGTTTACGTTACCATAACTTGACATTTGTTTCCTAGCAATAAAGAGATGGTAAAATAAAAAGTAAGTCGCTGATAAATTTTAATGGCTGAGTTTTGTTGTTGTAAACTTGGTTGTAAATTAGCTTTACATTATTTCCAACTCCCAAAGCACTCCAACCATACTGTATCTTCTTAATCTTGCAAACTAGGCATGATTAATCCACGGCTTGCTGACTTCTTACTCGAGCCTCAACCTTAGTAGTGTAAAAGTCATGTTTATGATTACGGATTGGCTGTGTGTCTAGGTGCTGTTTTCTTTGTTTACAGCCAGTGTCGTACTGACCACATGGGAAAACGGAAGATATCCTATAGGATAAGTGGCGAGGACATGTCAGTACGAATTCTGCCCATGAGTTTAGCAGCTAATCAATCTTCACCTTTTACCAGCTCATAACAATGTTTTTATAGCTGATGAAAATATTCATTGCCTGTTTTTTTATAGCGTTTCCCTCCTTTTGAGCCTTATTTCCCCTAGAAACTTGAAAGTTGGCTTCCCAGCTGGGCTTGTACTACTGCGCATGCTCTAGATTGGGCTGGCTATATATACTCGGCGCAGCCGTCCGACAGCATCATTTCTCCTAGGGCGTTCACGACGACGTTACTGCCTTGAGCTCTTCCCACTCCATCCTCTTCACGGATCCGCCGGTCCTCAGGACCAGCTGACTTCACCATCCTATACATCACATCCTATCCGACTGCAGCCGAAAGATGGCCTGTACTAGGATGCCCTATCCTATCAAGGACCTTCTGGATATCCCAGTTGAAGCTTCGCTTCCGGCCACCTCTGCTCCATCCTCAGGAGCCGGCAGGCAGAGGACCGATTCACCCTCTTCACACGGAACCGCCGGTCCTCAGGACCAACTGGCTTCACCATCCTATGTGTAGCAACAAAGTCCGCTAAAAATCAGGTAATGTAGAGCCTATCTGACTGCAGCCAAAGAATGGCCTCTACTAGGGTGCCTCTCCTACCAAGGACCTTCTGGATCTCCCGGTTGAAGCTTTGCTCCAGACCACCTCTGCTCCTTCCTTAGGAGTGGGTGAGCAGAGGACCGATCCATCACCTCCTCGAACAAGGATACTTGAATCTCCACAGGTATTGTCCCGCAGTTCGGGCCGCTTCCCTGTCCGTCGCTCCTCGACGGTCCGTTAACCACCTACTCCACCGTCCGCTGCCTTCCCAGCGCTACTATCCTCTTTTCTAACAGACACAGCAAGGGCCAGCCTGCCTCAGGACGCGTTCCTTGCATTTCACAGGTATTTCCATCCAGAGGACCATCCATCCCACCTAGTGAACGTGCGATCCAAGGACGTCTGCACTCTCCTCCGTCCCCATTTCTACCTACACCAGCTAATATGCGTCCTCTCAGTTTCTCGAACGGGCCCTAACCCACTCTCCATCAGCCGTGTTACACACGTTTGTCCTCTCCATCCTCGACATTTCGTCGATCCTTTTGCGATCTGACCGCCTCGCCTACGCGGTGTCTCTATTATAACATAGCTGATTCCAGCCCTGGTCCTTCACCTGTCTCCATTGACTTGTCCTGTGACGAATCAATTTCCTCACTAAACTACTATATCCATTCCGCGATACTAGGACGACCATTTCCAGACTGTCTGTCTTTCACACAGTCCCCACCTGTTCTCCGTTCCCGGAAGATGTCTATCCCGGCCATCATCACGATCTCGTCGGCGTCCGCTACACGCATGATCTCAGGTCCTCCGGCATCATCAGAACCCCTTAGGACGACGTTCTTAGACTCAACGTGTGTTACGACATCCGCTAACCCCTGCGGGCATTCCCTGCACATTAGTCATCACGCCTCCTGGCCTTCAATTATTGTAAGCGGCCTTCGGACGCACACGACAATAACTTAATTGTAACCTTTCTTTCTAGTTAAACGCGGGTGCGCAGTTGGCTCGGCTATTGTGCTGTGTTTCAAACACAAAAACAAACAAACGAGTTAGACAGATGGCTGCCCAAGCATGACAACAGACAGCTTGGCATCCACCCCTCTTGCATCTCCGTTTTGCACACAGTTGTCACGACAATGCTTCCTCAACTACATGCAACCTGGTCTTCATCACTTTCAGCAGTACGTTTGTGCTACCATCCGCACACGCTACAAACAACTACATACCCTGTTTCCGTACGTCTGCTTCACCAATCTCTCCATCCGCATCCTGTTCACATGGATAACACCAACTTTCATCCAAATTACCAACAATAACGAAGCATCGACGTCTTGCCTCCGATGGTGGATGCAACAAACTCGTCCACAAGTCGCGAACATCGCACGATCCTTACAACTCCGTCCTCCGTCCCATCATTTTTACGGGAATCTATCCTTCACCCTCCACAGCCTCCCCGGGACGCCGTGGCAAGGACAGAGGATACATCTCCTGGACACGTTTCCAGCTCAAGACCAATCTGCTACTGTTACGTCCTCATGTCCCTTTCCGCCTGTTTGTGGTCCATCTCTTATCCACACTATTACGAACCGCCTACCTTTACACTGGAACACCAGACGTAAAAGAAGGGGGGGGGGGACGCAACTATTGTAGTACTACGATAAACCTCTGTCCGCCTGCCACCAACATTTCGGTCCCACCTACAGCACTACACCTACTGACTGCGCGGTGATGCCACATTCCACCACCAGCCGCCTCTACAGTCGCTTACCTCGCGATTCAAATCGCTGTGTGCCTAACGGTTATTGTGTCCTGTTCATCGTTCACCATGTCCAACTCTTCATCTGAAGACCCTGTACCAAACACCGAAGTAATACCAAACACCAGAGCAACTGTAACCAAGGAAGCAAATGTGCCTTCACCCAAGGCATGTAATTGCCTAGGTTTTTCCGAAAGTTCTACGACATACCACTTTGATCCCCATCCATGCTGCCAGCGACACAGGCAGTGTGACGGACAGAAACGTAACTGACGTATTTGCATCTTTATTTCGCCAAATCGATGGACTATTATTCAACGAAAGCAACATCAATCAAGACAGCGGATGCTACGTGCAGCCAAGAAGCGAGGAGAATTACGAGCTCTGAAACAATCCCAAGTGCATGCGCCAAGTCCGACCGTTCCTTCACTACCAAAGACAGCCACCAACCGTTTTGCATCAGGTCCGCTACCACCCATTCATCCTCCGAAGCAGTCTGCCTTTCCCGACACTGAAGCAATCCCTGCAGTAGCAGGAACGTCGGGAATCAAATCGTCAGCAAGAATCAAGGTCGCTCGCCAACGTCTTGCCCCCACTACGACGCGTCCTCAACATCCTCCAAGACTCTGAAGCTGTCTACACCATCCTCCACGGTACCACTTACTCCGAGGGGCTTCACACCTTCTCTCCAGCGGATGTACCATCCCCCACTAAACCGGCTCCATTCCCGACCGCACCAGTGCTTCGAACAGCACTCATTAGGGGTCTGCATCTTTCGGCCAGGGAACAAGAACACTTGGGTTTCAACCTTTAGTTTCTTTTTATTTGAATACCTGGATGGGTTTGTCACGGAACTCAATACACTTCGCTCCGCTCAGTCAAACACTGCATCCTTCCTTACAAGAGGTGGCAGCATCTGCAGAGGCCCTAAGATCGGAAAACTCTCTCCTCCGTGCTGCGAACGAGGCATATTCCAACGAGCTCGAGCTAATAAACCAGCGTTATCGTTACCTTCGTATAAACTACGCTCTGCTCCGCGCACATAACGCCTGGGTCTCGCCATTCCAGCCCTGTTCCCGTACTCGACGTCTTAGACCTGCCCCGTTGTCTGCCACAATCCGCTCGCCGCTTCATCTACATCCTGCGGACACATCTTACATCACCAAACTTAGCTGCACTTCACCAAGAACTTCCTTCTCCATTACCGTCATCGCTTCGAGATCCCTCGTCCACGGCCTGTGATTATCACACCCCTGACTACGATCCTCCGACATCAACCTCCACCTCTCCTGTTACAATCTGGAAAGAAGCAGTTGCCACGAACCCATTCCAGAAAACTTCATCGTATTCAGTGTGGCAATATGATAACGCTGCCAGCTTTATCCCTGTCTTCCACGGTATCACTGGAACCGCATCGCATTCAACGGCCGTGATGCCATGCTCCCCGTGCCGGGACAAGGCCACGGGCGTAGCATTAGGCTTTCGTCTCCTTCCCTAAACGCCTTTCCCATCCGTCTCTTGTTCCTATACATGACGATTCGCGGCGAGGATTCCGCTTCGTCTGCCTCCCATGTGGGGACGATACAATCGCGATCCTCGCTTCCCTTTTTAGGAACTTATTCTCACGATATCAACTTTATCAGCTTATACCTTCACTTTTCTACACAGTACCTAGCTTCCGATGACCAACATCTCTTCTTCCTCACAAAAATCATTAGATTCAAAGCTAATACTTCACCAACCAGCTTCCTTCAATATAATTCAACTTCGAAACTGTGCTCTACTTTACACTTACCACGGTCCGTCCTACAGACAGTGTCCGCTTCTCGCATCCGTTACAAGTTCGCCCCATCATACGTTCACCGTACACAAATCATCCATCGTTTGGACGTTTTCCACTCTTCACGTTCTCTAATCAACAAGAACATTTGTCATCCGCCTGCCCATTTCACATAACTTCCATGTCCATCCTACGGATGGTGTCCGCTCCTTACATCTACCAGAAAAACTTGCGACGCCACGCACCATCCGCCTGTCCGTCTCGCACATGGGAGCATCATCTTCCCAACAAGGTAGGCGATTTCGGTATTTTATCCGATTTCCTATCTTGTACCCCACGGTGTCAAGACCCCTGCATGCGGTTCCTTCTTCCGCTTCTTTAACCATTACTAGATTACAACACTTTACCGCACTGCCTGACCTCACTTAAGATGTAACCTTTTCCAAAACAGCGGATCGCTCCTCAGCCCGCGAATGGTTTCGGTTTTTAGTGTAATTGGTCTATGACAAGGGCGAAACGAATACGGCTTCAGCAAGCGAAATAGCAGAAACGTCTGCTTGTTTGGGGCTCCATTCTACTGAATGGTTGATACCCAGGCCTAGGACAATTGATCATTTATTATCAATTAGCTCTCACCCACAAAGATCTCTAGCCAGACTGTTTCGCCCTTGTTTGGGCTCGTCAGTAGAGAATACTTTGTGGATGAGAGCTAGACTACGCTTGCTAGGGCAAATGACAAGGGCAAAACGAATCTGTATTCGTTTCGACCTTGTCATTTGCCCTAGCAAGCGTAGCCTAGCTCTCATCCACAAAGTATTCTCTAGTGACGAGCCCAAACAAGGGCGAAACAGTCTGTCTAGCGATCTTTGTGGCTGAGAGCTAAGTGATATTAAATGATCAATTGGTAAAAATTGTCCTAGGCGCCGGGGTGTCAACCATTCAATAGAATGGAGCCCCGAACAAGCAAGCGTTTCTGCTATTTCGCTTGCGGAAACCGTATTCGTTTCGTCCTTGTTATTTGCCCTAGCAAGCGTAGCCTAGCTCTCTACTAGCTCTCTACTAGCAAGCGTAGCCTAGTAAAGTATTCTCTACTGACGAGCCCAAACAAGAGCGAAACAGTTTGTCTAGAGATCTTTGTGGGTGAGAGCTAATTGACATTAAATGATCAATAGGACTCGGGGTTGTCTTTGCCAGGGATAAGGGATCAGTTCCTGGGGATGCTGGCTTGTACATGAAGGGAAAGCGAACCTAGACCTCCTCCGATGTGACATAGTCCGCTATAAAAAGACTTAAATTGCTGGCCCTGCCCCTGCTTAATTTTAGTTTTCATTGCCTAACCGAAAATATACATTACCTTAAGTCCCACACAGGCCTTCCCTCCATGGTATAGGTTCTTGGTGAGGAGAAATAATGCCATCGGATGGTTGAGCCGCGTATATATATAGCCAGCCCAATCCTGCGCATGCGCAGTAGTACAGGCCCAGCTGGGAAGCCAACTTTCAAGCTTCTAGTGGAAATAAGGCTCAAAAGGAGGGAAACGATATAAAACAGGTAATGTATTAGTATTAAAAAAATGCTTAGCGTATAAAATACGGATGTAAGCCTTAAAAAACTTAAAGCCGTAAAGGAACGGATATTAGAAAAAGACATGTAAGCCATCAGCGTCGACTAATACGTGTAAAAGAATCTCCACCGACCCAAAAAACAAGCTTGAGCTTCTTATACACGTATTAGTGCGACGCTGATGGCTTACATGTCTTTTTCTAATATCTGTTCCTTTACGGCTTACATCCGTATGTACGCTTAAGCGTTTTTTAATACTAATATCCATTATTTTTTTTCTTGTCTCAGCAAGAATAACACAGAAAAGAATACTGTAATCACCTTAAATTAATTGTTATAAGAAAGCCTATTTAATACTCAATTTTAAGAGCTATAAAATTTGAAAATTGGTTCTTTGGTTCGATCTCTACGTGAGAGCAAAATTTCCCAAAGAAGAACAACAACAATAATTGTAGTCACATTAAAATAGCGTTCAAAAGGCCATAGGCCTTCATCATACGTAAGTTTTATCTTGTAAAATTGAGCATCGGTTCTTTGGTTCGATCTTCAGGATTAGGTCAGAAGTTACGGGCCAGAATTTGGGGTAATTGTGAACATCGAGCGCTTGAAATTTGGTACACAAGTCAATTCTTAGCTAATAAATCGAGCTAGCTATGGAATCTCTCAAGATATCCCCTAAGGACCCTTCCTGTCCCCCTACCACACTCACCTGTAGTACTACAAATTTTGGTACTATGAATTTTGGCTAACAAATTCCAATTCCAATTTCCAATTTTGGCCAAGAAATGATCAACAAATTCTTGCTGATCGTGCTAAAACATGAATTGGTACACAAGTCATTCTTGCAGTACAAATGTAACTAGAATTTGTTGATCATCGACCTCATGGAGAGGACACAGGGAAGCACTGGAGGGTGGGTGTATCTCATGGGGTTCCATGTGTAGTTGGATTCCCACTGCTAGAATGGATGCTTTTAGTACATTTATCAAGAATTTGTTGGTCATTGAGGCTTCATGCGGTGCCCAGGTAGGGGGGGGGGGAGGCTTTGGTGGCATTTCATGGGGATCCATGGCTGGTTCAATTTCTAGTACTAGGAATCATCTGTGTACCAAAATGCATGCTTTTAGTATGATCAACAAGAATTTTTCAGAAATCAACCTCATGGAGCGGGAATAGGGGGGAAGCGCTGCGGGGCCTAGGAGGATATCGCGGAAGTTCCATAGCTAGTTTGATTTCTACTGCTAACAATTACTTGTGTGCCAGATTTCATTCTTTTAGCACTATCTGGAAGAATGTGTTCGTCAGGCCTCAAGGAGGGAGCATGGGGTGGGGGGGGGGGGGGAATCGTTGTGGTGCCTTGTAGATTATCTTGAGGGGGTTCCATAGATAGTTCAATTTGTACTACTATGAATGACTTGTGTACCACAATTCAAGAGTTTAGCCCGATCTGCAATAATTTGTTGGTCAAGCACCAGAGAGGGGGCACAGAGGAGAGCTAGGGGGCCCCTTGGGATATTTCGTGGGGGTTCCATGCTTGGTTTGATTTGTAATGCTAAGAATGACTTGAGTGCCGAGTTTCATGTTTTTTGCTCGATCCGCAAATATTTGTTGGTCAAACCTCAGTGAGAGGGCACAGGGGGGTGCTAGGGACCCTTTGTGGGTATTTCATGTGGGTTACATGGCTGATTCGATTTATGCTGCTAAGAATGACTTGTGCGCCAAATTTCATGATTTTAGCTTGAGCTGTAAGAATTTGTTGCCAAAGCCCCTGGGAGGGGGCACGGGGCGGAGGGGGGGGGGGGGGGGGGGGCGAGGTGCTGAAGACACTTAGGGGTACTTAATGGGGTCCAAGACTTGTGTACCAAATTTCATGTTTCTAGCCCGATTTACAAAAATTTGTTACTCCACTTAATGATTTCTGCCCAGTGCTCTACAATAATAATTGCTCTGCTGACGAGAATACTGTAGTCACATCAAAATCGTGTTCAAAAGGCCCTGGTTGGTGTTAATACCTACATTTTAAGCTATACAAATTGAAAATCAGTTCATTGGTTCGATCTCTAGGTTAGCAAATGTTCTAGCCCATTTGGCTTTCCATGTCAAGAATATTGTAGTTACATTAAAATAGCCTGCGAAAGCATCTAGGCCTTGTCCATTCTTACGTTTTAAGCTATAGAACTGTAAAATCGGTTCAGTCGTTCGATCTCCAAGTGAGGGCAACGAGTACATTAATGATTTCTGCCCAGTGCTGTGCAATGATAATTGCTCTGCCGACTAGAATACTGCAGTCACATCAAAATCAGGTTCAAAAGGCCTTGGTCGGTGTTAATACCTACGTTTTAAGCTATACAAATTGAAAATCGGTTCATTGGTTCGATCTCTAGGTGAGAGCAAAAGTTTTAGCCCATTTGGCTTTCCGTGTCAAGAATATTATAATTAAATTAAAATAGCCTGCGAAAGGCCTTAGGCCATGTCCATACCTACGTTTTAAGCCATAGAACTTGAAAATCGGTTCAGTGGTTCAGTCTCCAGGTGAGGGCAAAGAGTCCCAACAAGAAATGGCCGTACTGTGTACGCCGAACAGTTCAATTGTTGTCATTAAAATTTGTAATGCAGTGAAATAGTTGCGACACGACCCTAAATACAGAATTTCGTTGGTCTATGTCAATTCTGGGCGAGACTATAGGAGTTCAAAGTTTGACGTTTAACATGGAAGTTCATGCTGAGGCTTACATAAGAACCGCAGTAGCGGTCCTTGATATTTTTGGTTAGGCAATAAAAATAAAAATTAAGCAGGTGCAGGGCCTGCAATTTTAGTCTTTTAATGTCGTGAAGATGCAACTTGACAAGATGCGAAATATTGAGATAACGACAACCTTTAACAGCAGGGTGAGCATTATATTTTTAATCAGTTTACCATTTAACCATGGAACTCAATAAACCTTTCGTCTTTGAGAACGTCCTCACGGATTTGTGTTTGATGTAACCCAAAGCTTCTTCTATTACTTCTAAAAATAGTGGACTTGGCACAGATACCTGCTTCACTGGCAGCTAGGCAAACTCCAGTGCACAACCGCCTATGCCGTGGTGATCTCAGTCTCTTGAGAGGAAATGGAACTCTACCCTTGAACTCTACAGCCCTATAGGACCTCCTTGAAAAGGACCGGACTTGTTTTTCTTTAATATCAGAGGGAAAACGGCCACGCCAGCTCAATTTGCTCCCTTCAACAAACCGAATTTTTTTCCTGCTTTTGCACCTATTGAACGTGGCACCACATTCAGGTTACCAAGTCAATGCCCATCACTTAAAAGAATTTCGAGACGCTTGAGAACATTCAACGCATGGGAATGAGTAGCACCTCACACCGACCTCATGTATACAGTGGCTACATCATCCCTTGAAGCCAACGTGGAACTAGACTGCACTCGTGAAGTTGCCATCAAGAAGCTGGAAGACACACAATGTTTGTCACTGAATGTTTGACAAAACCCATCCAATTGTAGACGAGAGGAGTTGTCAACAGCAGGTTGCATTGTCAATTACATCAGAAGGAGATTCAAGAGCTTCGTACTCTTAGAGTTCACGGGGCAACTGCCCTCTGCAAAATGAGATATTATGAAGGTTGCCGCTCTTTGAACGCTGATTTCAAGCAGGCTCCAGCAACTCGGGCTTCACAGAAGAGAAGCAACAGAAAGGAGAATAGGACCCACTTGAAGGTCTGTCCACCTGTTGATGGGTCGTCCTGCAGCAGGGATTACAGAAAAAATGAGCACCAAGCAGATAGAATTCCTTAACAGAACAAGCCTTGCCGTAGCAATTTCCCCTGCGCAGAAGGGAAAAGGCAAAAAGTACTGTTTTGAGTCTCTCGTCCATAAACTCGCACCACTACCAACCACCAAAGTTCATCAGCTACCTGAAGCAACTCCTTGCAAAGGTGGAAGCTCTCGTCTTGAAAGGTGAAGAAGTAGTTTTCTCAGGACTAGATCAAATCTAGCTTCAACGGCTTGTTTTTCTTGGTACCAAAGAAAACAGGAATTAATTAATTTTCAACGAACACTAGCTTCCAGAGTGGGAACTTAACTCGATCCGCATTTTAGTTCAACACGTGGAAAGACATGCTGTCCATGAATCTGAAGCACCCGTTCCTTTATGTCATGCTACATCCAAAGAGTCATCCACCTGTACTGATTCATCCTCAACAGGGGCGGACTGGCAATAGTGCACCAACGGCCATTGGCCGGTGGGCCAACTGGCTGGGGGGCCACTTGAGTCAAGGTTGTTTTTTTTACGTTTTATGGTAGTAAAAAAAAAAAATAATTCCCTTTTTGGTGGGAAACTGTATTTAATTGTTTTGTCCTTTTGTTACAAAAAAAAAATTCTTGTGCGAAAATGGGTGGGCTTGCGGGACATAATCCCTGATCTTATAATGCCAAAACTTGTCGCATGCGTTTCTAATACATCAATTGTAAAACAATAGCCTGGTTAGCGAGCTTGCAAGCGGCACAACGATTATCCTTCCACCCCTTGTGGATGATGCTCACAGGCAAAAAATGAACAGGTCCGTTCGCAAATCGTGACTAAGTTGTTGCTTAGCAAAGAGCGCGTAACAAGTAAAAAAGCAGAGCGTGGTTGGTTGAAAACTACTGTTTTCTTTTCTGGTCAGTAAATATTTAACAATTTTCTTTCTAGTAAAATAGTATCGTGTGTACGGCACTGTAATCTTGCGATAATTTCTTAGGAGAAAGAAATAATAAAATTCAAACTTAACACGAGGTTTTCTACAACTGTAGGCCTATTTACTTCTAAGTTGTTTTAACGCGATGTATATTATAGCATCTCACTTCTTCCAGGCCTAAGTGGGGCCCTAGCGGTAGTTGCGGCCAATATTACCTCTGCTAATGCAGCAGAACGAAGCAGAAGC
>JAHWFP010071327.1:58776-74712 GCA_023313725.1 Lithobius niger
TCTTTTCGTCGATCTTTTCAGAATCTTTGACATCGTCTGCAAACTTGTAGCAGTCGCCCTGGAGCGCTGCATGTGATTCACTCGTGTAAAGGGCAAACAGCTTCGGGCCGAGCACTGAGCCTTGTGGCACACCAGAAGTAACAGGGAACCATTCAGAAGCTTCCCCATTGGCGATAACTCTCTGCTCTCTGTCTTCTAAAAAGCTGGAGATCCATCTAACCTTTTCAACACTAACCCCACGGGAGCACAGGTCGTTGATAAGGATGCCATGTACTGCCGTATCGAAGGCCTTTTCAACATCAGCAAAGAAGATGTCTACCGCCTTGCCTTCATCGACTGCCTTCGTCCATTGGTTTCTGGCAATAAGGTGGTTTGTCATGCACGACCTACCGGGTACAAAGCCATGTTGAGTGTTGTCAGATATGCCAAGTTCATCAAGTTCCTGATTAAGTTCAGCCAAAAAGACCCTTTCACAAATCTTACTTACACAAGGGAGAAGACTCACTGGACGGTAGTTCAGTGCTGAAAGCCTAGTTCCTTTCTTTTTGTAGATGGGCGTGATGTTGGCCCTTTTCCAGTCTTGCGGTACCAGGCCGTGACTGAAGGACTTGGATAGAAGCATGGCCAGTGGCTCTGCCAGCTTCTCAGCACACTCTTTCAAAAATTTGTTGGGGATGCCGTCTGGTCCACTTGCCTTGTTCGGATTAAGGTTTTTCAGTGCAGCAAGCATCGTTGATTTGGAGATACAGTTCTCACGCAGTGGACCATGTACCAGGACAGGTGCAGCCTTAGCATGAAAGACTGTCTGGAATTTGATGCCGAACTCGTTTGCTACCGCTTTCCCATCTTGAATGGTGTGGCCCTGTGAATTCACCAGACTGATGGTGGTCGATTTCACTTCCTTTTTACTGTTAAGGTAGCCAAAAAATCTCTTAGGGTTGCTTTTGATGTCCTTTATGACATCATGGAGCTGATCCCGCTTGTTTGAGCGCAGCTGTTCCACGACCCTATTGCTTTGTTCCCTGAATTTGTTGAAGTCCTCTAAACGTTTGGTCTTAGTAAATCTCCGCCAAAGTTTCCGTTTCAGTCTAATAGCATCCAAAATGCTCCTCGGAAGGTTACGAGTACTTCGATGCCTAGGAATGCTTTCAGGGACAAATGAAGCAACCAGCAAATGAACAAGTTCCTGGAATTTCCTCCAGTCTTCGGCAATGCCCACGTCTGAGGGAAAGATCAAGGCCCACTTAACATTGGACAGCTCCTTGTTGATAGCCCCATAGTCAGCCTTGAAAAAGTTTCTTTTCACACCCTGTTTGATTGTCTCCCCTTCGGTGTATGTAAAAGGTTCCTTAATGGTTGAATACTGCACTCTCCAGAGAATACCCTGGTGATCTGCCTTCCCCAGAGAGGGGAGTGAACACTGTCCAGAGCCAAAAACATATTCCGAAGTGAATACAATGTCCAACGTAGATGGCTGTTGTCCTTCTACAATTCTTGTGGGAAAGTCAATGAGTTGTCCCAGGTTGTGTGAGAGAGCAAAGTCGAGGAATTCCCGTTCGACCTGGCTAGCTCCACACTCGAGGGCTTCGGTATTCCAGTTGATTTTGGGCAGATTGAAGTCACCAGCGCAAATCCAGTTATGCTCGACCTTTGCGGCGACCCACTCCCTTAAATCAGCATTGCTGTTATCGCCGTTGTAACCGCTGCGGTAGCAACAACAAACTGTAGTTTTTTCTCCAAAAAGCTTGAAAGTGAGGCTAATGCCCTCGGCCAAGTCGCATCTGAAACAGTCAATGTACTCCACACAGATATTGCTGTCAACATAAATCGCAGCACCACCATGCTGTCGCTCTCTTCTGTCACATCTGTACAGTACATAGTTGTCCATCTGTAATTCCCCATCAAGAATGCAATCGTCCAACCATGTTTCAGTCAGCAGCACAAAAGTTGGCTTCATAGTGGTCACAATGCATTTAAGTTCTTGGTACTTGGATTGTAAACCCTGGCAATTGTACATTATAAACTGGTGTACTAGTCATTGACTGCTGTGTCCATGTCCACCCAGAATCGAAGAATTGTTGCTGCCTAATTGGTTATTGGGGTGGGTTTTGTTATTAGCCCTTGGTTTTGGAGTAGGCTTGGTGATTAGGTCTTCCCCTAATTTATTGCTGGGATTAATGTCAGGCTCGGCTCCTACTGTATCTGCGTCGTCTGTGTTGAAGGGAGAAGCCTCCACGTTTTCTGTCCCTGCTGCTGGGAGAGATGATATGTCTCCTCCCAACTTGGGAGTCATGGTGGTGGATGGGGTGGGGGGTTTGGGTGGGGCTCTTACCACACCATCAAGCTGTGTGGCGGCCTTAGTAGGAGTTGATGCTCTTGCAGTGTTCACCTCCGTTTCACCAGAAGACGAATGAAACATTGAAACTTTTGCCGCAGCCGAGTTCTTGTCATCCACAACTGGCGTAGAACTGGATATCACTTCAGTGTCTGAATGGTTAGTTTCATGGTGGGGCTTAGACCTGCATGCGTATAAATGCCGGATCGGTCCTTGCCACTTCCGTACCTCGATACCGCTGTTCCAGAGCTCCGGTTTCATTACGAGGTCAAGATTCTCTTTCGCTGTTCGAAGGCAGAAGGAGGAGTAGATTTTGCTTCTTGTTGGCACTTTCAGGACTTCAACATGCCCAACCCCTTCGCTAATCAAGTAGCTGAATAGTTCACTCTCTTCGACAGCTGGATGGCACCTGCCAACGAAAATATTTGCTTTACCTGGGGGTCTTGGGACTCCTTTGATCCCAGAAACCATTTCTTGTGGTCTAGCTCCAACTATGGTTGGGGCCCGGGACTTTTTTCTTTTGTTTTGAACTTCAGTCCAGGCATTGCTGTCCTTATTACCCAGTTTAGTAAGCATTGGTTCTTTATTAGCTTCGTTCTTGTGCGTTTGGTGACTGATCAGAATATTTCCTACATTTCCCTGTTGTCTACTTGGATGGCTGGCAAATTTCTGCACTACTCGCGCATACTGCTTGTTCAAGTCCTCGATGCGTAGTGTCTCATGTGGCATTGATTCGGATGGAAGCTCCATGCTGCCTTGCCCAGTACTCCTTGTCTCAATAGGCCTTGTCGCGCATGAGTTATATATCGATTTCGTATCACCGGGTTTTCCTGGACCCTCAATGTTTACTTCCAGTTCCGCTGGTCGTTGACCAATTCCCATGGGGCCCTTGCACGTGGCCGAGTTAACTATTGACGATTTCTTGCTTGACATCGCAGGATCAGCATCTATCGTTTCTCGTCGGGTAACACTTTGGTTCAGCTGCCCGAAATTCTGCCATTTCAGTCTGAATGCCAGCCAAGACAGTGGCAAGGCCACTGAAGTCGGCGCACTGTGTCTGTCCCGGGGAAAAACGCATCTTTTCCGACACGAATCGTGGGCGTTTTTCGTGTGGTAGTGTTTGCAGAGCGTGAATGATATCTCTGGCATTTTTTGTGTTTTTGTCGTCCACTTTCGTTTTAGTTGCCAGTCTTTTACCACTGACCTCACGCAGTATACTCTTCGCAACAGCAATTTCTTCTGTCGTGTAGTAGATCGTAATGAGACACGCCAGAACTTCCGGATTGTCAATTTCAACCCGGTTAGCGATGTACCATAAGAGTTCATTTACCACTATCGGACGATCGTCGGTGTCCTTACCGTACTCTGTAGAGATGCTTGACATATTCATAAGAGTGTTGGCACGATTCGCGTGCAGTATGAGGTTTGTCAGACCAGTATAAATCACAATAAGGTAGCGTCTCGCTCACGTGCGGCCATACTAGATACTAGATGGCTTACAGGGCTGTTTACAGGGCTGTTTACATAATGTTTATATCTCCTCATTCTAGCCACGGGAGGGAAGGGGAGGCCTCCCCCCCTCTCTCAGCCCCCCCCCCCCCCCCGGGCGGAGGTAGGTTCCCTCGGGCGGCGTTGGCGGAGAGACAACCTGCGGCGGGTGGCGAGGCAGTGCTGCCTTCTCTTACTCGAAGAATGTAACGTGTATAGTAGGTTGCGAGTTGACCAGGTTACAAAACTCGATTATCGGGTCACAGACTTCTTTACGGAAAGAAAAAATATCGCCGGGGCCCAATTCTACTTTATATTGTTTGAGAGGTAGCGGCGGCTCGTCCTTGCGAGTGTAAATAACTACGATCGGGGCTTTAGTGCCTAAAATTAACCCCGCATATTTTTTTTTATGATTTCTGTAAGGGGCGTCGTTGACTCTGTAATTAAATTTAGTCACGTAGCACTTAGGGTAAAGCCGGCCGTTCTCTGGAGAAATATTTTCGCTTATAACCACGTTCAAATCATTCAAGAGTTTAGTCATTGGAATTATTTTTTCACTTTCCCCGGTTCCGTAAAGCGTACAGTGCACATGCACATTGGCCATGCAGTCGGTAGCCGGTCGCCAAACATTTTCTTTCATCAAGGCTCGGTAAATACGGCGCGAGTCGCCAGCCGTGAATAACTTGACTACCTTCAAAGCAGCGTCTTCTCACACGGGCTGGTGCCACGCCGCCTCTTTATCACCCTTGTACATTCTCAACGCGTCCAAAGACGTCATGCTCAGAAAGAGAAAGAAAGAAAATAATAAGCCCTCTGGTTGAGGTTTTTTTTTTTTTAATTATAAAACACTACGTGTATTGTAGGCTTGGAATGTCTATTAAACAGATTAGGGAATTCAACTACAACTCGCTCGTCATTTTTGATACAGAACGAATCGCCGGCTGAAAGCTCGGCTTTACGCCATCTAGACGAAGGATCTGTAAGTTCACTATACGAAAGAATCATAGGAGCTTTGGCGTCTAATACTAAACCCCCCGTAATCTTTCATATTTAGGGAAGGGGAAGAATCGATTCTCCAATGAAATTTAACGACGCAGCATTTGGGAAATAGCTTGCCACTGTTGGAATAATGTGGAGACATCACCGCGTTCAGGTCTTTCAATAATTTCGGCATTTTATCTATACTTTCGTACTTCGTACGGTACTGGTTATTCATCCAGTCTACGACCGTCTTCCACTCGGTTTCTTTCAGCAGGGCTTTGTAAATACGAAGGGCTTCGCCGGCAGTAAACAAATTGACGGTTTTTAGCGCGTCGTCTTCGCGAACAGGCTGGAACCATGACGACGTCATTACTAAAATTACAAAAATATTTTTACTAAATTAGAAATCCGGATCTTCCCGAAACAGCCATTTTGTACACCACCTTTCCTTCATTGCCCGCACCAACACGTACATTACCCCCAACAACAACAACAGCGGTAGAGCAATAGCCACTAAGACAATATCCAGGCCTATATATCCTCCTCCCCCCCCTCCCCCTGCTGCCTTAGGTAAAATGTTTAAAGGTGTTTTTTTTTCAGGTTATTTCTCGTAGTGACGAGGTTTTTACTCCCGTATTTATTTTTTCTGTAGATCCATAAGGAGGTTCAGGGGATGATTTGTCCTACAAGTATATCCCTAGTGAGTGGGATGAAGACTAGGGGGGGATTAAACATTAAATAAAAAAAAAATAAAAAAGGGGAGTTGAAAAACCCCAACAACAAAAACAACCAAAAGTATTAATAGCCCCAGGGGTACGTCACATACGTGCTTCTATTCATCCATCTTTTATTCGCTACGGCTCTGTAAATCTTGCTTTGAGCCGTAGTCAGTAAATGGTTGTTTTTCAGGATTATTTTACGCGTTCAACGATCGTGACTGTTTCATTGGCGCTAGGATTTTTGACCATCGCCGCTAAAGAATCAAAGTCTATTTCTGAAATTTAAAGTAATGCCTCTGACTTTGACGATTTGTTTAACGCCCTTGTCGCTTTTCACTATGAAACAATAGTTTTTGGCGCCATTACTAACAAGGTGAGTTATCTCAGCTTCGTGGCCATAAACTGACAGATCGTTCGTAAGACTACCTAGCTTCGGGTCATTGCCGGGAGGCGGGTCGTGAACTGGTGCTTTATAATATTTCGAGTCCGTGTCCGCGTAAAAAATACTGCCGGGGGCATGATCACGTAGCAGTCGCAACAATCGTAGCCGCCCATAGCTCGTAATAAACGCGGATATTATTACGGATACATTGGCATTACCTTCGGACAAGTTCAGATTGTTGCGGTAGCGAACAATAGCTATCTCGCCATCGTGTTCAAAGTCTATCTCGGATATTGCCTTCTTGTCATCCAAGACAAACGAGAAATATTCCGCCGCATTGTTGATAAATTTTGTTGACAACAAATCTTCTCTTTGACTAAATTTTCCCGAAATACTATTAAAAAATATTTTACCGAGACTCCTCCCACCTGGGTTGTTTCGTATATTATGAGGATTTAAATCAATGTCTTGAGTTTCGCGAACGTGCCACACATAGGCCTCCTTTTGCCGGTCCGATGTGCAGTCCTCCAGGAAGCCCGAACATTCGAGTTTCATAGCATAAAACGTTTTCACGTATTCCGTGAACAAGCCCACCCCCCTCCCCCGGGACGTATTTTGTAGTTTGGGGGAAATGGTACACGCACAACAATTTCAATATCACGTAGCCGTCTTTGACAGCTTGCTGTGGTGATACGAAAGTTGCTTCGAAGGAGCGCTGCTCGTCCGAGTGATTGTACCGGCCGTCTGCTGGCTGCTCGGCAATACATGTACGACACAAACTGAAAAATAATTATTTTCGTACTTATAGGGCAGACAGGGGATGTAAAGACCTCTAGGTGGCAATACTGTAGCCTGTATCAAGCCGAAATAGCCGTACTACCTTCAAATTCGGTTACTATTGTAGGGTGCCCTACTGGAAAATGGGCCTACAACATAACCAAAGGATACAAGCTCGCAATATCGCCCGGGTATATTTTTTTGTCTTCTTTGGCCACTTGCAGATGTTTATAAGTCTCGACTCGACCGCCCAAGTACGCGTCACGTGGTCTCAATGTGGGAGGAACCTTTTTGTAAGCTTTTTCAATAGCCTTTAATTTTTCGTCGTGTTTCATTTCTTTGTGGAATTGACAAGACCACATTTGGACATATTTGATGCCGACAATTTCCTCCAGCGCCCTACGCCTTATTACCGATTTCTCGTAAGCATCTTGAGCCGTTAACTGACTAAAAGGCAGTCTCTGTTGTCTGTTTGATATACATAAACAACCGTGTACGTGGCACCCCATAAATTCGAACACCGTATTGTTGGCTAGACAATAACCGTCTACGGTGTATTACCGAGGAATTTCATTTCCCCCAAGTTACCGGCATGCTGAATAAAAATGCCTCTTTTTGCTGCCTCGTAATCCAGCCAGATCAAACTCTCCCTTGAATATTTACGGTCTGGGAAGTAGCCATCCGATGGGATAGCTGCTATAGTATTTGGTTTTAAATGGAGAACTCTAAAAATAGTCATGGCTAAGTTACTAATGGACAAACAGTCGTGAAATGGTTCCAATCCAGGACACACGACTTGTATAAGTTGCCTAAATTTCAGAATGCACGCCATTAACACGCTGATGTCGTTGCAACAATATTTAACCAGTTCATGCTTAAAGTCAAAAATTACATTTTTGGCTCGTTCTTCGGCGTGCCAAAGCTATTAACTTGGCACGAGCATCGGCACTTATGCTATTCGAGTCGTACGTCTCGAGATCGGGTATTTCACCCCTGTATTGATAATTTTCTGGGCGGTTGAACAAATGAGGAAAATAGCCCTTACTGATAAGGGTTTCGTCTAGCCCTAAACTGCTCGGTAACTTGGATAATGCCATTGACAAGAACTTGAACGAATCCACTAGCTTTATACCCTAAATTTTTGCGGTAATTATTTTGCCTCCCGAATATATGACATTAGTAGGTTTCACTCCGTTATCTAACGCCCAACGCATTAGGAACACGGCGTCGAAACCACTATTATTATGACTTACGAGTGAGAGGTTCGAATCCCCGGCATGTGACTCAAATAGCCATCGGAAAAAATCGTCGAGTGTCTTTTCACCGTTCATAAACACTTTGTGCTTATCCCCGCAACGATCGCACGTGGTTTTATCGAAACAATAAGTACAGGCAATGTCGATAACCGCTAAATTTACGCTGTGCATGAAATACTCTTTTTCTTTACTATCAGTCACCCTGTCTACTTGCGTTGTTTCGAAATCGTAAATGGCTAAACGTACACAATCCCTTTTTTTTGGCGCTGGTAAAGACTGAATGTAACACCGATGATCGAGCCGTCCCCATTGTTTACATATTTTACATAAACGTTGAAAACAATGATGGGCTGTCCTTCCATTGCCTTCAAACGTTAGAAATCAAACCTTGCATTTATACAATGATTTACACATTGTAGCATTCTTGAATGGTGGTTGTATCGTGTGGTGCCTAGCTAAACATTCCGTATTCCTGAACAATCTGTTACAAGTCGAACATGGGAGCCATCTTTTCAAGAAACAAATGTATTTAGGCGAGTGACACGAAGGGCATTTATGTTTTTGACACGTGTAGGTTTCGGGTTTGGAATAAGGCTTCAGGCAGGAATGACAGAAATATTTAGCCGAAAAAACAAATCTCGGTTTTAAAATGCAAAAAAAATGATCGGCGTGGCAGTATAGATATATGCATTTAGAACTAGGGGGCCCTTCAAAAGTAACCTGGCGTTTGGTTCCATTTTTCTGAAATAACACGATTTGATAATCGGTCACGTAATCTTGGAATTCTTTGAGGTATACTACCGAGCACACATCTGACCGAACACACACCCCGGCGTCGGCATGGAGTTGTAATGCGAGCTTTTTTTGTAAATTGCCGGATTTACGCATCTGCCTATACAATTGTATATCCTTATCAGCGTATGCTTTACAAGTGACAGTGCCTAGCCAGACAGAGTTTCTAAGCCGTTTTTAGGAAACACAACGGATCTGCGTTTCCCGGTAGCTAGTCATGCAGTAATATTGGTGCGCGACGGTTTTTTTTTTTTGGGGGGGGGGGGAGGTCCCACCCCTAGGTACTTTGATGTGCGTTAGCTTAATCTCTAGTTTACTGAAAATATCGATTTCTCTACCATTCTAGTTTCAAAATAAGGCTTAGAACGTTTGCGATGCTAAACGTTTCCCTGGCGTGCAAAGGCAAAAACAAACTATTCTCAAATCCTGAGCCCGTAATGCACACACCGACGTAATCCCTACCCCCGACCCCTTCCAAAATACGATCGAAGTAAAAAGTTGATCCATGTAACTGATAGGGTCTAAACGATTTCTAGCCAAATAATCTCTGTCAATGGGGGATATTGTCACTGTACAGACATTCGTATTAGTGCTAAAAAATTTTTATAAATTTCCCCTGACATTTAACGACGGTAAACCTGTCATTTTTAAATGTTTCAACCCCCCGAGTCTGGCAATCGTGAAGCTTCTCGGAACATGGTGGTTTTATTGCCGGGCCTCCCCCTACTTGATTAGAGTAGGCCTTGGAAAAAAGAAAAAGAGAAGTATTTTAATAAAACGTGCTATGAAAAATGTTTTGTCTGTCTGATCACGTAGTGTCTCTCTTTAGTTCTCACGCACTTTTTACCCCTCCCCTACTTTTTTTTTCTCGAGTGGGCTGGATTATCTTATTACGCTCCACGCCATTACGGACTTTACGCTTTTTTGGATTTTGCAATACAGAACTCCCATGGCCGACCAACTGAACACCACGCAACGGGAGTACCTGCATTCCCTGCCGTAGCGTTAGCGACAAATTTAATGGAAACGAAGATCAACCAGTAAGTACCTACTTTCGTAAACAGCTCTTAAACCAGGGGTTTTTTTTAACGCTTTTTTTACCGTATCACTTATTTTTAAAGTCACTAATGGTATGCAGCAAATTTCTGTATATCCGTTTTATTTTTTAGTGACGAGTCTTTTTGAAAACGTGCCCGTGTTTTAGATAGCATCACACAGGCCTCAAAATTTGAGCTGTGAATGGTGGTAAAATGCAACTTTTAACGCGATTTCATCTGGTTTATGACCTTCTTTACAACATTTAATTCCGTTGCCTTACCACTGGCGGCCTGTGTACCACCTCGTCGGTACAGCTTGGATAGTTCTCGGGTAAATATCGTACCGAATTGACTTTTTTTTTCTTACGTATATACTAGTGAGATGCTGTTGATTTTTTAGGCCTACAAACCTGAATAAATCCTACAGCCGCGAACATACATATACATTATGATTTTCGATACTCTGTTCATCCCTGAAATAACTAACATACAGACGCCAATCTACGTGTTGAACTCTCAATATACTCCGGCCGATTTTTAAACCAACTGTTCTGCCCTTGCCGTCCACAGCCCTACCTACCAGCCGCCTGGGATAGAGGCACAACTATCCCGGTCGGGCAACCTGCATCTACGGTTAGGGGTCTGAAGGCTACTGCAGACACCCCAAATGCACGCCCCACCCCCCTACGATTCAAAAGTGCTATCGAATGAAGCATAGGAATCTGTTAGGCCGTAACGTAGTACTACACTTAAGAGTGCCCTATACTACTTGCCTATAAAGGGTAACTGGAAAAAAATTAGTATTGATAGAAATTTCAAACACTCCCTCCCCCTGGAGGGGGGGGGGAGAGGGGGTGATTTACCCCTACAAAAACTGTTTGGCTTTAACTCCTTAACCATCAACAAATCAAAACATAATGTGAAGCAAAAAATGCAGCACACAAGTTTTGGACAGGAAAGGTTCGATACGTGTTTTGCGTAAAAAGCAACCCTTAGGTTTTGTAATAGTATGACCATTATTATCGGTATGGGAATCCAGTCTCTTTAATTCTTCATTTATCCACTCAGTAAAGCCAACCGAGTAAGTGATTTCTTGGATACGTGACAGAATCAAAACCCCCTGCATTAGGCATAAGCGGATGGCATTGATCTCGCCACTCAGCTGGACGTGAGTGGAGTTGCTGTCCTAAGAATCCTTAAAATGGGCTGTTTCCTCTCAAGAATTTTGCGTTCCGTCTTTAAAATCTTCAAGCCGCAGGTCTAAAAGAATTTTCTCCACTTCCGCTTACATGCTTAAGTTCTTCAGAATGAAGTTATTCGCAATAATTTTTTGGAGTTACTACAGCAGGAGCTTGAAATTCCCCACGCTTTAATTAATTAAAGCGTAGGGAATTTCAAGATCCTGCTTTAGTAACTCCAAAAAATCATTACGAATAACTTTATTCTGAAAAAAGGGAAATTTTCATTTGTTTTCGGTAGTTTTACAGTGTTATTATTTTAATGCTGTCTGGCAAAAAAGAAAACATATCACCGCTGCTCTCATCAGGGATGGTAGCTAAAACCATTTCTTTCCCGCTTTTTGGATGAGTTTTGATGTTATGAATCAGCATTTACACAATTTTTAAAAGGAAAACGAGGTTTCCACTTTTACATAATGGTTTTAAACCAGAGAACTGTACCGTATTTTATGTCATTCTGCAGGTATGAGACAGATCGTGGAGAAGTCGTCAATGTCGAGCGTCTCACAGTCCACCCTCCCCCTCCCCTTCCAACACAAACGCACTCGGTGCAAAATTTTCCTCAATCTGTAAAGTTCAAATCTAGATTCGAAGTTAGCCACAAACGGCGAACTGATACACCCCTCAGGCTGGGAAGAAATTATTTTATAAAGTTACAGCTAGATTAAAAGTGATGGCCCGTCACATTTCTTTCAGTTACTACTTGCTAAAGCAAACTACATGTTTTTTTCTTTCTGATTTACGAGAGACTACACATAAATAACCCAGCAAATAAAGTACTTTGTTTCAGAACCTTGTTGGTAGCCTATATTTAGAGTTAAATTTTAAAAAACCAACAAAGAAACTCGGATTGTTCCAATGAAACACTTGCAAGTGGAACAATTCACAAACTACTTTAATCCTATCCTGCATCACGCATACCTAATCGGCTTTAAATAGGCCTACTTGAAGAAATAATTTACACAAGCTTAATCATACAAACTACTGAAAAACGTTAACAAATTCTAGTACCACACAAAAATAAAATAAAAGAAAATAAAAGTGCATTATCCCTGTACAACTAGGCAAAATTAGAGCAAAAAAAAAACGGAACAAACAAATTCTAGCTTATTTTATCCACGGTTTAATTGGCGTGAAAATTAAGTCTGCAATACGACTCTAAACAGGCCTGCCATAGACAAGAGATCAAAATTGCTCTTATTATTAATACAGGACGGACTGCTAAATAGGCTGGAAAATCTTTTTTTAGCCCATTTGGGTCACCGTCCTGTTTACCTTAATTTATGCTTTCCTTGTTTGTTCCTTTCTGTTCACTTGGTGAGTGGCGTGCAGACAAGCGCCCCTCCAGTACAGATTGGAAAATATTTGATTATATGTGTATGTGTGCGTGTTTAATGCGGCCTATGGACTTTCCTTTTGGCCTCGAAGAGTATGGGTGAGCAGTAGGACTCAGACCTTTGGTCTCAAAGGTCGCGGGTTAAATTCCTATTCAGATAGTCTGACATTTAAGTCCAAAGGGCAACGTGAATAGGTTTGCATCTGTATTTATTAATCACTTATTATTACACGCTGTGGTTGTTAGGAAACCAGTATATTTCGTGTATCTTTGCATGTTGGTGGCCTTTAGGTCACAACTCGGAAAGGTTGAACCAGTTCTAGCTATGATAGAGGCTGAAGCCACGGTCCACCCCAGTAGTGTATTTATCCGAGCGACCGGCCTAATACACTGGAAGTCCTGGGTTCGAGTCCCAGTCGGGCCAGTTTTTTCTTTCTTTTTCAACGAGGCCCGCCTAGATGTTGACTGTGCGCTTCGCAAACTATCTGGCAAAAACTAATGACTTTCTGATTTCATTTTCAAAATAAACGTCTGAAACAATTGTGAAAGCGCAGAGGGCAGAGTGATGAGCTGTTCCTTTTTAAGGAATCTTTGTCTTCTTCATTTTCGTACACCTACAATCTATATTAACTGGAGCGAAATAAAGGAGGACCTTTAAGACGCGACAAGAGTGTCCATGATAATATCATCACATGTTCCATCTCTCGTTCTGGATGGCGATCCCATGCTGCCAAATATGGTGCAACTGGTCGTAACTATTTTGGAAGATAACCCACGTTGAAAATACGCTGTATGGTTTTATAGAAAGATGCAGAGACATAGTTAGTCACGAATGGGTGGCGGGGGGGAGCAAGAAACCAAGTTCAATTCTCTTTTCAAAAAGAGATATATTTTTTTTGTTTCCACTTTAGTTTAAGATTTTTGGACAGCACTTTTCTTTAGTTTTGTTGGAGCGGGGGGGAGCATAAAGCTAGGAGGGGGCGTTAAATTGCTAGTTTGCCCTCCCAGAAAAAATTCCTAGCTACGGCCCTGATTGGGAGCATAAACATTAATAATACGAACGAGTTGATTATTAACATTGACGTCAAGTGCTAGAAGTCTCCCTTCAAAATCATGAAAGTGCCTGATAGCAGCAGCACAGGAATTTAAAATCAGAATCCCAATTCCACAACTATCAGGAGGTCCACAGTTCCAGAAAGCTGACTTTGCCTTAACCAAACTCTCAAAGAGAACAAGATCAACTTCGAGATGACAGTGTGTTTCTTGCACCAGAAGAATATCTACATTCAGTTGGAGAACCCAATCAGCAATAATTTGTTGTCGTGTCATAGACCTGAGGCCACTGTTATTAGCTGATAGGATCTTGGAAGCCATACGTACAAAGATTCTATTGTCTCACCGTTTCAACAACTAAACACAAATGAACAAGAGAAAAGCAAAATCTAAAAGGAGATGGGGCCACTTTGTGAACAAAGGCCAGATGGCTACTATATTTAAGTTCATCTCCTGTATGGAACATTTCCGTGCATTGATCATACTGAATCGTAACAGAGTCCAAAAACTGCTGATACCGAGTGTCCCTCCCAAGTTTTCTGGAGTCTACCCATTGCCTGTCAGATGGAGCCAGCTTATTAACAGCGATGACCTTCTTATGTTAAACTCTTAACGTGCTGTAAGAAAATATTGCCTTGTTAAACACTGTAGTTCCGCTCGCAAAAAGGGCACTTGAAGAGAGAGCCAGTGGTGGATTCAGAGGCAACCTTTCTGCTTCTGCATTTTGATTGAGGGAAGCTTAGATCCTGCTCAATATTCTCCCGAACTCTGCGTACATCGTCCCTGCGATGGCTCGCAGTCAGATTTTCAGGAGAACGAGGTTCAGTACTCAGTCCTCGAGGGCTACGAGTCGGAGACAAAGTGGTATTTGGGCTCTCTTCTGAAATTTTGTCCTTAGGGCTTCCTGTGATGTTTGGAGACATACTACTCATGTGGGGATCCTTAGGTGATGGCTTGGAAACTGGCGAGGAACACCCAGAAGAGTAAAAAACTACAGAACCTTCACCTTCTTTAGGGGCATTGGAGGAAAGGCAAGAAAGAAGCAGGGAGGAAAGTTGCTCGCATTCAGAAGTATAGAAAGTAGAAAGTATCATTTGCCTGAAAAGCCTCAATACCATCGGTTGAATGTTTTGAACATGCTATGTGCTCGTAGTCTGAAGCCTGTGATGCACTATCAAATTCTTCAGTTTCACGAGAGGCACCCAGGTCAAGGTACGCAGTGGTTGTATATCGATTGTCAAATGTTTGGTGGTGCAGTGTTCCTCAACACTGGAAAATAAACTCAGGGAAGCAATCATATCCCCATTTTCTATGACCCATTCTCAGCATTTACTTCTTCAGGTTTGCCTTGCACCAGAGCATTCCTATCTTGATTTTGGCGAGAAATAACATCTAAAACTGGGTAACGTGGCGTCCTCATGGCATTGGCGTACCTATTTTTCGGACAGGCTGTGAAAATATGATCGCTTTCTTTACAAATTTTACATGGTGCCTCACATTCAGCAATTCCATGATCAAAAGCTTTACAGTTGTCACATCGACGCTGCGCCACACTCAGCAATGAGAGGAGAACTTGGACCACACTGAAAACATTTACGCTTCATACCAGGATAAAAAATTGTGCCCCGGCAATAAAAAACAGTCATTTGGCTGGGTAAATCATCATGTGTAAAAGTCATCCTTGCATACAATACACCAGTAGCCACTTTTTTAAACGTGTGTTCATAATTTTGTTTCAAAATGTCACCAACCCCACCATACAATTCAAGTTCCCTCTTCACCGACTCCATATGGATTTTAGGTGGAAAACCTCTAATAGTAATAACTTTACTCTTAGGCTTAGGAGTGGTAACCTGTACTGCCACCCTACTAACTTGGAGTTGATCTTGTTGGAGAAGCTTATTGGACAAATCCTCATCACGCAATTGAATGTAATATTCATCACCACCTCGTTTTACTAAGCATAATGCCTCTGACTTAGGGGAAATCTCAGTAGCATTGTCATCACCAGTTATATTGCAAGAGAAAAGAGAGCCCATAAGGATCCATATCAGCAGTAGGACAGTACCCTATCCGAACATAAAGCTGCACTGGCCATAATAGGACCATAACAACAAGAGCACCAGCCCAACCAAAGTCCCAAATGCAAACGAACTCAAGACAACAAAAAAAGAACCAAAAGCAAATCTGAAAGTAACAACCTGGTCGAACCACAACTGACATAATAAATACACTGGAGCTAGGCAAAGAAACAGAAATCCCAAACACTCCAATATTAGGAGGAATTAAAATTTGAACAAACCAACTCAAGCATTTCGACATTAGGAAGAATTGTTAAAAAGATTCTGGTCGATTAAAGGATTTATGAAAATCAGATAAATATTCAAAACGTGCAAAAAAATCACAGACGGGTCCACTCACTCAATCAGCGTTTATTAGCAGCTAAAAATAATTGTTTAAAGTGGCACTATCACCGATTGAAAGCAGCGAAATCTGACAACATCTAGCGCTATGTAGTACTATCTAGCTCTTCCTTGCACCA